>CM035792.1:1486618-1496618 GCA_020466265.1 Siphamia tubifer | reverse complement strand
GATTAAAAAGAACAACCAACAATAATCAACAGTATTTTTCAAAATAGACTAGTTACTGTGGTTAGAGTTTAGCCAGTTTACAAACCAAAGGTTTAAATGTTGGAAACAGATTTTTTTAATAATAGAACAGTCAATTTCATTGTACTTTTGTACTTTTTTTGGATGCAGCAAACCTATACTTGTTTAATTATGATTAACCACAATTAATGAGTAACATTTGTCTTGTGTTGACACTGTATCAACTTCATCGTCACTTCCTTAGATCCTCTTTCTTACTTTTTTGGAGTCATGGAATTAGAGGAGCACAACATGTGGATTCAGTTGTACTTTCTAGGTAGTGAGTGTAAGATGGAAAATCAAAAATGGCCATATTACACATCTACCGTATCTGCACAATTCTGAGACGCTGACTTTCAGATGTTGTCACACAGCGCTGTGGGTGAACTCATCTGTTTCTAGTGTTTCAGTCAAACCTGTGGAGATCTTCCTTCAGGTCCAGGTTTCATATAAACCCTTCTGCTGTTTGTCCTCCACCAGAACCATCCACACTCAGGGGAACCTTGTCTGGCTTCTACTTCATGTGAACCCACATAAAGATACTGCTCATTGCTGCAGTTTTATTGCCAATGAATTTCTTCTTGTTGACTCAGAATTCAGTGTAATATTCTTTTCAGTCATCTCACTATATTGAAGTGGGTTTTTTGTTAACAGTTGGCCGTGCATCTGTCCAAAAACGTTTGCATTCTGTCAGTGAGGCCAGTGGGAACAGTCGTGCACCTGGGTGTTTTTGTTGTTGCTTGTGTCAATTATACAACCAAATGTGTCCTCTGCATTTAACCCATCCTTTTGATGTCTTTGGGATAACCTTGTAAGGAGCAGTGGGCACCCATGGGTGGCACCCATGGGTGGCACCCGGGCACCCTCCTCCAGCTGTAGAACCAGACTAATGGTCAGAATCACCTGGTGGAGGATTTGACCTACATGTTTTTGGGTGATGAGGGAAACTGGAGAAAACCATCCAGACATGGAGAGAGAACCTGTCACCTCCACACAGAAAGACCCACATGGTCTGGGAATCGAACCTGGGTCTTCTGCTGTGAGGCAAGAGCGCTAACCACTTAGCCACTATGCCGCCTCTCAACACTGTTACAAGCATAAATTATATTTAGTATTGTTTGGGGAAAAAACTAATAATTTTCTTGAAAAGTTTATTAATCTCAGCCAACATTGTTTGGGTCACATGTTGTTTTCCTCATATTTTCTAATGCTCCATACTCTAGCTCCACGGTTCTCAAATTGGGGTCCGCGGACCCCTAGGGGGACGTGGCGCATGTCCAGGGGGTACGCAAAATTATTCAGGTGTTTGTTTGGTTTTTTTGCTGTTTTATTTTGTAATGCAGAAGTTTTATTTTGTAGCGAGTGGGCGGAAGTAACAGCGCTGTTTGTCGCCAGCTTGACTAAATTGAGACGGAGCGAGTCACAGGCTATTTTTAGCCACCCTGCAGCGAACATGGATCGATTTTTGTGTCCGCCAAGTTCCTCAAGAAGTGGTAAAAGAAATGACAATGAAAATGACAATGACAAAAACAAACGCCCTAACCCTAAAAAGAGAAAGTACATTGATAGTTATATTGAGTTTGACAAGATCATCCCTCTCATTAAGTCTCTGTCTGTCTGTCTGTCTGTCTGTCTGTCTGTCTGTCTGTCTGTCACACACACACACACATGGTTTTGTGTGTCTTTTGTTCCGTTTATTATTTTAAAATTATTTAAAATTGTTGTTTCTGAAGTGTTCATTTATATTATAATACCTGAAAATGTGGCTGGTTTGTACAAAAGCACTATTAAAAAAGGTTATCATTGTTTCATAATAATCATTGTTGAAGTGGTTTTTTATCATTTTCAGTATCGCGAGGATGAGGGGGGACATGGAAAAATGTCACCCCTCCAAGGGGGACCTGGGCCAAAAAAGTTTGAGAACCCCTGCTCTAGCTAATGTGGGTCTATGGCTATTTTTTAACTAAAATCTTCAACCCCAAAACCAAAAACACTGTTATGGGGTTGAGTCTTTGTTACAGGGGTTGAAGGTTCTTATGCCAGCCTTTAATGTGACCCAGTTCAGATAATCACCCACCTGATAAGTCAGGCTGAGAGTTTTCAAGTGACTGCAACAACACCTACAGATGAAATGAAATGAGGATTGTTTTATTCAGCTTGATTTTTCAGACAGTTTTACTCCTTCTCAGCTTCAGAAAAAGGTACAGGACATTACAAGAGACAGACAAGGAATAATGGCTGTAGCTGTTTATGTCTAAGGGTAGCCACTGTAGGTAGGCCACTCCTTCAGCCTATTTTTCTACTGTGGTTTTAAGCACGTATTAAATGAGTGTTATTCTCTAGGACTATAACATGTGGAGCCCCTGCAGTCCTGTCATTGACCCTACTTTTACTGCACTTGCTTTGAAATTACAAACAGGTTCTTAAAGCGACATGCAGAAAAAGGAACTATTGTATAAATCCTCCTGGATCTGCTAACCCTATGAAAGTCTGCATTAATACATGCAACATCTGATTCCAAACAGGAGGTTTACAGACTGTTTGTGTCCTTTTCATCACTGGAGAGAAGTTAAATAAATGACCTTCTAACTCATGTGTACACTTCTAGTTTATAGTCAGTTCCAAAATTGAATAAGATAGTGTTGGCCAGGATTTGGGCATGTTTTTAGGTATGTGTTTAGGTGAGTTTATGGTGCATAAATATTCAAATGTCATGAGCTCCCTCCCTACCCCCTACCCCCTACCCCCTAACCCCTACACAGGGAAGTAAATGTAGTGCTTTTCGGACACTACTACGGCGCTGTTTAATTGCATCATCACCGTTGAACAATTAAAACGCAACAGTGTCGTCGTCGTCTTCTTATCAACTTCTCCGCTTATCCGGGTCTGGGTCATGGAGGCAGCAGCCCCAGCAAAGAGGCCCAGACTTCCCTCACCCCAGCCACCTCAGCCAGCTCCTCCAGGGGAATCCCGAGGCGTTCCCAGGCCAGCCCAGAGATATAATCCCTTATGCCAGAAAAAACCCAGGAAGTTGTGGACTTTTTTCCCATGGGGCCCAGCCTGAACTGGTTACATGGGGTCGTTGTCACGTGGGCTCACCACCTGTGAGGGGAGGCAGAGGGGTCCAGTGTTTTGTGGGTCCAGAGGGGTCCAGTGCTTTGTGGGTCCAGAGGGGTCCAGTGCTTTGTGGGTCCAGAGGGGTCCAGTGCTTTGTGGGTTGGACAGCAGTCATCTCTCACAAAATTCAAATACTTTTTAACATTTATCGTTCCTGAACAGCTGTAGTTCTGTCAGTGGGTCGTCCAATATCAATCTGTCCGTGTTTCTTTTAATCATAAATCTCTTTGTCCTTCAGCCATTTTTTTAACTTGTGCAGTGCATGATGGGATGTAATTATTTGGTTAGTGACCATTGATATCCACTACATTTCACAGTAGATTGTGGGAAACATTGAGTGACTATAGTGATTATAAATAGTTCACTAAAGATTCAGACACCCCTACAAAATGGACTGGTCCACATAGGTCTATATAGTGGACTATAGAGGGTCTATATAGTGAACTATAGAGGGTCTATATAGTGGACTATAGAGAGTCTATATAGTGAACTATAGAGGGTCTATATAGTGAACTATAGAGGGTCTATATAGTGACTATAGAAGGTCTATATAGTGAACTATAGAGGGTCTATATAGTGAACTATAGAGGGTCTATATAGTGAACTATAGAGGGTCTATATAGTGAACTATAGAAGGTCTATATAGTGAACTATAGAGGGTCTATATAGTGACTATAGAGGGTCTATATAGTGAACTATAGAGGGTCTATATAGTGACTATAGAGGGTCTATATAGTGAACTATAGAGGGTCTATATAGTGACTATAGAGGGTCTATATAGTGAACTATAGAGGGTCTATATAGTGACTATAGAGAGTCTATATAGTGAACTATAGAGGGTCTATATAGTGAACTATAGAGGGTCTATATAGTGACTATAGAGGGTCTATATAGTGAACTATAGAGGGTCTATATAGTGAACTATAGAGGGTCTATATAGTGAACTATAGAGGGTCTATATAGTGAACTATAGAGGGTCTATATAGTGAACTATAGAAGGTCTATATAGTGAACTATAGAGGGTCTATATAGTGACTATAGAGGGTCTATATAGTGAACTATAGAGGGTCTATATAGTGACTATAGAGGGTCTATATAGTGAACTATAGAGGGTCTATATAGTGACTATAGAGGGTCTATATAGTGACTATAGAGGGTCTATATAGTGAACTATAGAGGGTCTATATAGTGACTATAGAGGGTCTATATAGTGAACTATAGAGGGTCTATATAGTGAACTATAGAGGGTCTATATAGTGAACTATAGAGGGTCTATATAGTGACTATAGAGGGTCTATATAGTGAACTATAGAAGGTCTATATAGTGAACTATAGAGGGTCTATATAGTGACTATAGAGGGTCTATATAGTGAACTATAGAGGGTCTATATAGTGACTATAGAGGGTCTATATAGTGAACTATAGAGGGTCTATATAGTGACTATAGAGGGTCTATATAGTGAACTATAGAGGGTCTATATAGTGAACTATAGAGGGTCTATATAGTGAACTATAGAGGGTCTATATAGTGACTATAGAGGGTCTATATAGTGAACTATAGAGGGTCTATATAGTGACTATAGAGGGTCTATATAGTGACTATAGAGGGTCTATATAGTGAACTTGGTCTTTGTAGAACTGATCCATAATAAAACACATGGACTAAAGATAAACTAAGGCAGAATATTGTTAAAATTAACCTGATTTTACTGATGACATCGAAATTGGCATTTGATTAATTTATAAAAGTATTTTCATAATTTAATGGATTTTTTTGCACTAAAACAATGACATAAAGGTGTAGGTGTCATTAATTATAGGTTATTATGTTTTCATTTTACTGGACCGACCCATTGGAGATTAAATCAGACTGAATGTGGAAAATGAAGAATATGAGTTTGAGAATCCTGCACTAAAATGTAATAAAAATCCACTAACATGCACCAAAAACAAAGTTAAAGTTATGAGATAAAAAGCCAAAATTATGAGATCAAAAGCCAAAATTATGAGATAAAAAGTTTAAATTATGAGAGAAAAAGTAATAATTATGAGATAAGCCAAAATTATGAGATTAAAAAGTCAAAAGTATGAGATAAAAAGCCAAAATTATACAATATTATTGAAAATAAATAAGCAGAATAAGCTTTTGCCCCTTGGTGCCCCCTTGGAGAACCGCCTCTGGTGTGGAGCCATGACCTCCGCTTTCCATCTCAAAACATTCTGTCCCTAAAGATGATGATGATGATGATGATGATGATGATGATGATGATGATGATGATGATGATGATGATGATGATGATGATTTGAGGAGGAGGAGCAGGAGGAGGAGGAAGAGGGGGCAGAGCATCAGTTAATAACCCTCCTCTCTTTGCCCCTCAGTAGCATCATGACAGCCGCATGTACCGGGATGTACCGGGACCCCCGTCCACCGAACATCCGCATCATGATGAGCTTCCTCGGTCAGAGCTGCAGCTTGTTCACATCTGTCTGCTGGACTTGTTTTATCCAATAGGAAGAAGGGAAGGAGGGGAAAGCTGCGAGGAGGAAAAAAAAAGAAAAAGCTGGAGGAACCTTGGCACAAAAAACGCACAGTGACACGCGCGCACTGAGACAAGCTGCATCCACATCCACGGCGCGTACTTTCCTCCAGCTCTGTCTGTCTGTCCTTCTGTCTGTCTGTCTGTCTGTCTGTCCACGGCGCGTACTTTCCTCCAGCTCTGTCCTTCTGTCTGTCTGCTCCCAGCACCTTCATCTGTGGATTGGAAAACTTAAGGGACTTTTACAGAAGCAGACAAAAGACAAAGACGCACGGACGGATAGTGTGCGCGTGAATGTAGCGGCAGGCAGCCTGTCTGTCTGTCTGTCTGTCTGTCTGTCTGTCTGTCTGTCTGTCTGTCTGTCTGTGGGGCTCTGAGCGGCTGGGAACGCACCACATCTTCAGCCTCCATCCTTCTGTTTGTCCCAAAATGACCAACATGATGATGTTCTTGGCTCTGGTTCTGTCTTTCACAGGTAGGAACAAATATTTCAGAATGTGAAACTAACATTTGTATTAGTTTGGTTTTTCTTTTTCTGTTCAGAAAGTCACAGTGTGTGTGTGTGTGTGTGTGTGTGTGTGTGTGTGTGTGTGTGTGTGTGTGTGTGTTGTTGAAGTTGGACGAGGATGAGGATGGACAGAAAAGTCTCGTGTTGTCAAAACAGTTTTGCCCCAAAGTATCGAAAGATGAAAAATGGTTCATTTTCTGATTCAAATCCACTATTTATATATTGATCTGTTTCCTATAATATGCAGGTATTTATTAATTGTTTAGTTTGTTTGAACAGTTCAGAGAAAGATGGTTTTATTACAACTTTTACACACAGATAAATACATACATAAATTATATAAATATATATATATATATATATATACATATATATATATATATATATATATATATATATATATATGTGTGTGTGTGTGTGTGTGTGTGTGTGTGTGTGTGTGTGTGCTTTGCTCCTTTTCTATTAGATGAATAAATAATCTATTGTCTAACAGTGTTTAACATTAACATTAACTGTATTGTCTATGTTTAATGTATTTGATCAGGTTTTTATTGTTTGTATTATCTTTTATACTTCCTCACTTACTATATATTTATAAATTACATCTATAAAATTATCTTAATTTATATTTTATTAATAATTTTTTATCTCTGTCATATATCACATCATGTTTTTTAATAAGGTACATTTGGTATTTATGTTCAGTGTGAAATGTTTGTTTGTTCTGTGTGTCCTAAATATTTAAATGTATGAGCAGAGATTACTGGACTGTAAAAAATAATCTCATCTAATCTAATATATATATATAATTATATATATATGTATAATTTTATTTGACTTTTCATGTCACTCAAAGACGCTTTACATGAAGTAAAAATAGAACAATAAGAATCCATGTACAATAAAAAACAAACAGATTTATTACGTTTAAAACAGACTAAATAAAAGTAATAATCAAACAAGGATTCAATGAAGGTTTATTGTGATTCGTTAGAGAAAAGAATGAAAATAGATCCAGAGGACATGTATTTGACAAATAAATAAAATAGTAATGAATATTAAATGTTAATTATGATCAAATGCACTAACATTTGAGACTCATTATTACAATAATGTAAAAGAAATAAAATAAAATGTATGAACCCCCCCCCATTAAAATCAATCTTAAATAAATGAGTTTTTAAAAAGGATTTAAAAGTGTTGAGGTGGAAACAGTGATGGAGGGACACGTATATATGAGTGTGTGTGTGTGTGTTTGTATTTCTATCTTTATGGGGACATTGATATGTTTACACAGTCACACCATGGGGACCTCTGATGCTATGGGAACCAAAATTCAGGTCCCCACAAGGGTTAAATATAATTAAAGGTCCCCACTAGTAAAATAGAAATGATGTGGGCCTATAAATACATTCTTTCTTTTTTTTCAGAAGTCCCCATAAAGCATGAGAGAAAAAGGTGTAAAGTGAAAATTAATTTTTCAAAGGTTTGAAGATGAGTTTAGTTTAAAAAATATATTTTTTTAATGTATTTTGAAAATAAAAACTAATTTATGTATCATATTTTTAAATAGTATTATTTGTTTCATTTAATTTCTAAAAGAGATATTAAAAAAAAAGAGATCTTTACACTCACCTTACAATCACTACTTGATAATAAACTTGGTCCTCATGATTATTATTATTATTATTAATAATAATAATAATAATAATAATAATAATCACCAAAGTAAAGTTTAAAAAATCATATATTTCAGAGCAGTTTTGTGCCAAATGTATTTATTCTATTTCTGCTGTAAATAAACCACAGTCTGTGTTTGTGTCATTAAGCTACATTTTCCTTTATTCACTTCATAAAATAAAATAAATCATAGTATGTCAGTATATCTCCATATATATATATATATATATATATATATATATATATATATATATATATATTTCATCTGGTCAGTCTTCACGTGATCAGAACATTAGTATTTTAGTATTTTTAGTATTTTTAGTATTTTTTGCATTTTTAGTATTTTTGTATTTTAGTATTTTAGTATTTTAGTATTTTTAGTATTTTAGTATTTTTAGTATTTTTAGTATTTTTTGCATTTTTAGTATTTTTGTATTTTAGTATTTTAGTATTTTAGTATTTTTAGTATTTTAGTATTTTAGTATTTTAGTATTTTAGTATTTTAGTATTTTAGTACTTTAGTACTTTTACTATTTTTAGTGTATTTAGTGTTTTTACTATTTTTACTACTTTTCATTCTTGTAAACTAACAGCCGTTGGTTTTAATGTTTAAATACAAAATCCTTTTTATAGCCGTCGTCATAAATAATGAATGTGACATTTTTACAGATTTATTTCCAGAAAACATTGGCTTAAAAAGTTTGGACTCTCACCCCAAATGCAGCGTCTTTGTTCTGTTCTCAGCTTTAATAGATGACTTTACGTCCACTCCTGCTCCTGGTGCTGATCACTGATTTATATCAAATGTTTTATTTCACTGTGACTGTTAGACTCTTTTTTTGTTGGTTTTTTTGTCGTTGCAGGTTGTAACACAAATGTTGATCTGACTGTAAAAACAAACGAATACGATGAAACAAAGAATTAAGGAAGTTTAAAAAAAGAAAAGAAATGTCTGAAAATCTGAAAAATGGAAGGGATTGTTGTTTAAATGAATGTCCTACAAAATAAAAGTACAGTTCTGTCCTACAAAATAAAAGTCAGTAAGTGCACGGACACTAAAGTGATACAATAACACTTGTTGTAGATTATTGGACATGAGGCACTTATTGTTACTGTATATTAACTAGTTCTATATTAACTAGTTCTACAAAAACCATAGTGGGACTGATATATGGATTAACTCTGGTACTAATTAGTGACTGAGAATTTAGACTTTACTTAATAAACCTCATATATGAAAAAAATAAAAACCATTTATTGACAGTCCACCTTATAGTCCAGTTCACCTTATAGTCCAGTCCACCTTATAGTCCAGTCCACCTTATAGTCCAGTTCACCTTATAGTCCAGTCCACCTTATAGTCCAGTTCACCTTATAGTCCAGTCCACCTTATAGTCCAGTTCACCTTATAGTCCAGTCCACCTTATAGTCCAGTCCACCTTATAGTCCAGTTCACCTTATAGTCCAGTCCACCTTATAGTCCAGTCCACCTTATAGTCCAGTCCACCTTATAGTCCAGTTCACCTTATAGTCCAGTCCACCTTATAGTCCAGTCCACCTTATAGTCCAGTCCACCTTATAGTCCAGTTCACCTTATAGTCCAGTTCACCTTATAGTCCAGTTCACCTTATAGTCCAGTCCACCTTATAGTCCAGTCCACCTTATAGTCCAGCAGGGTCCTATATTTGTATAGTTATATTGCATCTTTGTATGGTTTTATGGGGAGTGTCATTTCCATTTCACTGTGGATGCACATCTACATGTGAAAAATAAAGAATTCTGATATTATATATATATATATATATATATATATATATATATATATATATATATATATATATATATATATATATATATATATATATATATATATATATATATATATATATATATATATATATATATATTTTTTTTTTTTTTTAAATATTTAAGTACCTACATAAGATTTCAGTTCAGTTCAGGACTTGAAAAGGACTGCGAAGAAGTAAAACCGATAAACTCCGCCCCCTTTTTACAAATTAATAATCCATCAGATTCTTCATTCTATGATTTAACACACTTTTTTTAAATATCTATTTATCGTTTACACAAACATCCATAA
>CM035792.1:1476618-1481618 GCA_020466265.1 Siphamia tubifer | reverse complement strand
CTTTAGTTTTTCCCACATGGACCCCCACTCCTTTAGTTTTTCCCACATGGACCCCCACTCCTTTAGTTTTTCCCACATGGACCCCCACTCCTTTAGTTTTTCCCACTTGGACCCCCACTCCTTTAGTTTTTCCCTCATGGACCCCCACTCCTTTAGTTTTTCCCACTTGGACCCCCACTCCTTTAGTTTTTCCCACATGGACCCCCACTCCTTTAGTTTTTCCCACATGGACCCCCACTCCTTTAGTTTTTCCCACTTGGACCCCCACTCCTTTAGTTTCTCCCACTTGGACCCCCACTCCTTTAGTTTTTCCCACTTGGACCCCCACTCCTTCGTTGTCACACACTCAGTTGAATCCATCTTCACACAAGTCGTTGTCAACAATGACGTTGATGTTCACAAAACAAGACGGAAAAGTAGAACAATGGAAGTGCATGTAGTGTGGATGGAGAGTGAACCAATCAGAAGCCTCTGTTCTGTCTTCTCTGTCTGCGGTGGGTTCTATTTTCTGGGACATGTGCACAACTGTCTGCGACGGAGGCTAAAGAGTCTGCGATCTCTTGGCTTCAGAGAATAAATAGACCTTAACATTTACCCCCCCCCCCCCCATAAAAAGCACTTCTGATCATTAGAAACTATTTAACCCTTTAAACTTCCAAGGGTCCACATACGGGCCAGAAGTAGTCGCTCATAAATGTTAATCAAACCACCCAAACCTGTCCCAAATGTCACATGACCTAATGTAGTTTGACACCAGAGAAGATATAAACACTGTCAAATCAAATATCTACAGCAGGTACAAACAGCTGATCTGAACCTTTATGTGTCAGAATTATCCACAGAGGAACCATATTCTAACAAACATAGTCATAGTCCAACAAAAACATCCCAAACTAACTAATAAATTGTCCATATATAGTCCACAACACATCAAAACATCAATAAATATCCACACGTTTGATCTATTACATCATTTAACAGGACCTGCCTCTAATATCCCAGTTTTCATCTGAATATTTTCATTTATAATATAATCAAATACCAACTGCATGGTATTAAAATGGTTCAAGAACAATATTTAATTGAATTTATTAAGAAATGTAGGTGAAATTGAGCAGCAGTTTAAGGGTTAACATGAGCCGAACACCTGTTCCGTCCTTAAATCATGTTTTTCCTGGAATCTTCCTTAAATTCCAGTGACATCATGTATTATTGTGTCCAGGTGTCAGCGCTGTATTTTCCCAGAGGGCTTCATTGTCTTTGACTTAGAAATAAATGAAGGGCCACACGTTGGACAGAAGATGTGAAACAAACACATCGTTGTGAATTATACATGAATTTGTCAGATTGTTTTATAAAAGGTTATTTTCCAGCCCCGAAGGCTCGAGTCTTTGTTTCAAACAGGACTTCCCATTAGAGGATGTGTCAGTGTGAGGCTACACTGCACAAAACTGCTCATATTTGAAGTGTCCACCTCCAGTTGTCTATAAACCACTGCATGGTGCAGTAAAAAGAAAACTCTATTTAACAGTTAATTAGACGACATGCATCCATTAATGATCGACATTAGCACAACAGACAGATAACTGTTTAAACTGGTTTGTATTTGACATTTATAGCAGGGATTCTCAAACTTTTTTGGCCCAGGTCCCCCTTGGAGGGGTGACATTTTTCCATGTCCCCCCTCATCCTGGCGATACTGAAAATGATAAAAAACCACTTCAACAATGATTATTATGAAACAATGATAACCTTTTTTAATAGTGCTTTTGTGCAAACCAGCCACATTTTCAGGTATTATAATATAAATGAACACTTCACAAACAATATAACTATCAATGTACTTTCTCTTTTTAGGGTTAGGGCGTTTGTTTTTGTCATTGTCATTTTCATTGTCATTTCTTTTACCACTTCTTGAGGAACTTGGCGGACACAAAAATCGATCCATGTTCGCTGCAGGGTGGCTAAAAATAGCCTGTGACTCGCTCCGTCTCAATTTAGTCAAGCTGGCGTCAAACAGCGCTGTTACTTCCGCCCGCTCGCTACAAAATAAAACTTCCGCATTTCAAAATAAAACAGCAAAAAAAACAAAAAAAACAAAAAAAAACGTGAATAATTTCGCATACCCCCTGGACATGTGCAGCGTCCCCCTAGGGGTCCGCGGACCCCAGTTTGAGAACCGTGGATTTAAGGCACAAATGTTGTTTTGGACAAACTAAATGTATTTTCATGCCTTGGGTTTTACTTAATTCTATTTATTTAATTTCTATTCTATTTTCAGCCTTGATATATAGGTATGAATGCTGCATGTTTAGAAGGTTGGAGGTGGGACGAGAGTATATTTTAATTTAAATGATCTAAGACGACATAAGACTTTTGCATCTCCTCCTTCCACATGTTTTTCTCAGGTTGTACTAAATCTGTTCTGTGACATTCCATTTTTGTCAAATCATAGGTGTTTTCAGACAGGAAGTGGAGTTGAATATGTGATTGACAGCTGTCATTACCAATTGCTAATGAGAAGACATCAGACGTGACTTGAATATGATTGTGCTGCGTTGTTTTTCCTTTCGTGAACTCATTCTTACCTTTGCTACGAACTTTTCCTGTGTGAAAGTAACACTGCGAATGTTGACTTTTGAAGAAAGTAGCAGTGTTATCTCTATTCATTCCATGTATGGTCTAGTGGTGCTTCATAGTCAGGGGAGGTGGGGCTAAAAGGTTGTCTTTCAAATCCTCTGTATGCAATAGGACGGTACTACAACCAATAAGCGTAATCTTTAGGATGACGTAGTTAGAGCGACTGAAAGTTCAATTCAATTTTATTTATAAAGCCCTAAATCACAACAAAGTCGTCTCAGAGGGCTTTACAAAAACACAATCAACTACAGAAATACACGAACAGTCCCAAGCATCCCCTGTCCTTAGACCCTCCCCCTGTCCTTAGACCCTCCTTCTCGGCAGAAAAAACTTCCAAACCCAGTGGGAAAAAGAAGAAATCTTGAGGAGAACCACATTGAAGGACAGATCCACTCCCATGGACGGACAGACTATAGATGAACGTCCATTTATAAATGAAGGAGGGGGGGCTGGTCCAGACAGGCAGGGGCGGGGGTCCGGGGTCACAGGTCGGCACAGGTCCATGGCTCCCACGCAGACACCATCAGGAGAGCCACCACTCCCCCCAGGGGGGGGAGGGGGGAAGGGGACACCAGGTGACTAGTCATGAACAGACTTGGTATGAAAGATATGTTATAAAAATGACAGAAACAGATGTGAGGAAGAGAAAGAGAAGAAAGAACTCAGTGTCTGTACTTCCCCCAGCATTCTAACTCCTAGGGCAGCCTAGACTGAACTGTGACTCATACATCATGTATACATGATATATGAGTCACATCATTTTTAACTAACCTGACCATAGGCTTTCTCAAACAGGAATGTTTTCAGTCTAATTTTAAATGTAGAGACTGTTTCGGCGTTTTTAATATTAAAGGGAAGATGATTCCATAAGACAGTAACCATGGTAACTAAAGGCTCTAGCTCCTACTGTACTTTTAGAAACCCTAGGAACTTTCAATAAACCTGCATTCTGAGAACGAAGGGTTCTATTGGGTTGGTACGGACCCAGATCATCTTTAAGATAAGAGGGGCCCATACCATTAATGGTTTTATATGTAAGGAGGAGGATTTTAAATTTAATTCTAGACTCAACTGGAAGCCAGTGAAGGGTTTGGAGCACAGGGGTGATAGGGTTAGGGGTCAGGGGTCAGGGTTTGGAGCACAGGGGTGATAGGGTTAGGGGTCAGGGGTCAGGGTTTGGAGCACAGGGGTGATAGGGTTAGGGGTCAGGGGTCAGGGTTTGGAGCACAGGGGTGATGTGTTCTCTTCTATTTGATCCTGTTAATAATCTTGCTGCTGCATTTTGAACCAGTTGAAAGCTTGACGGATGGTCTATGGTTATTTATTAAGAGGCGTCTGTGATTGGCTCAGAATGTGTGAAGGAACACTCCCCCCTCCCCTCTGGCTCTGTGTGTGTTTACCATCCCAGAGTAACATCCAGCTAGGTTTGGTGACGTCACTTGTTTTGAAAACGTGCAGTAAAAAAACAGTCTTTATTTCCACAGAGACACATGAACCAGTTTGATCCAACAGTTTTTTACAGTTTGTGCAGCAGCTACTGTGGCGCCGTCTGCTCTAGTAGATGCTAATGCTAATGCTACTGCAGATTGGTTGCAATGGGGGAGGGGCTTAACCCCAGGTGGGTGGGGCTAAAGTCCATGTGACTTGTAGTGGATAGACTTTTTCTGAGTGTCTGGTTTCTCTGTTTTCTATGAATGATGGTAAATCCACCAGTGGAGGAGACACACCTGCAGCAAACACAGCATATGTTGGTAACTGTGGGTGAGCCATCACCATGGTAACTGTGGGTGAGCCATCACCATGGTAACTGTGGGTGAGTCATCACCATGGTAACTGTGGGTGACCCATCACCATGGTAACTGTGGGTGACCCATCACCATGGTAACTGTGGGTGAGTCATCACCATGGTAACTGTGGGTGACTCATCACCATGGTAACTGTGGGTGAGTCATCACCATGGTAACTGTGGGTGACCCATCACCATGGTAACTGTGGGTGACCCATCACCATGGTAACTGTGGGTGACCCATCAGATTCAAAAAGGACAAAAGTGGTTTTCAGCAGAATGACACCTTTAACTAATTCCTCCAATACTGGACCATGTATAGTGTCATTATGGTTCCGTCAGCTCAAGGTAACGACTACGACAGGCTGGGCCGTCGTCATGGGGGGACAAATGAGTCTGTTGTCCCAGGCCCAGACACATAGGGGGGCCCAGAATTGGTCCTTCATGAATTACGATTAATAATTCTGTTTAATTTCAAAATGTGTTGAAATGTGATATATTTGCATTCAATAAATGATGTCTGGTTCTTTTTCCTGTATTGTCCTCGAAAATAGAGTCAAGGACACCCCTATAT
>CM035792.1:1447043-1476518 GCA_020466265.1 Siphamia tubifer | reverse complement strand
TACATACATACAGTACGTATACATACGTACATAGATAATCAATTGTAGAGCTCAACAATGAAAGGGCAAAGACTGAATACGATATATTTATAGACAGATTGGAAAATTCATGAATATTAATATTAAATGACAATAGACAATGTTTGAACCAACCTTCAGCAGTCTTCAGTTTGATCCAAATGACAGTCCGTTCCCATCGATTGAATTCAGAAACTTGAGATTTGAAAAAAATGTGGCATATCTGGAAAACGAGGACGGTGATCTGAGGCCTTCAGATGATGGGATATTACTGTACAAGGCTCAGCTCCTTTATCATGTACGGTGAGTTAGAAAAAAAGTGACATGAACTTATTTTTTTGATTGAAATTGCTTTAGATGGCCACTGCCACAGGTATTTTGTTTAAATGCTATAACTTTTGAACGAGTGGAAGGCTCTGCACCAAATTTTGTGTGCTAATGGTCTATGATTGGTACATGAACAGATTTTATTTTGGAGGCCAAGGCTTCTACGATGACTGAATTTAATCACAGCGAATTTATGTTTGGCCCATTACATTTAAACAAGTGCTTGGATTTGCTCCAGTCCTTGAGACATAGGCTACACCTTTTAGATGGCCAACCTTTTTTGCAATAAATCTTGTTGACCTATACACTGTATAATATGTGAGCTGATTATATTTGGGTCACATGGTCAAGATAGCAGTCGCTTTGTGTGGTAATCCAAAAAATTGAGCCGATTTGGGGTTGTAGAGCCAGATACACACAAGAGTGTGACAGCAGCGAGAAGACAGCCGAGTATCGGGTGTTGTGTTCTACTGACAGCATTGGTGTGCGCGGCCAGTCCTGTTCAAAACCCCCCCCACAGCCAATGCTAGTTTGCTACTTTGCCATTCATAACAACGGGACACCCAACACCCAAATTCCGCTCGGGTTCTATTTTCCAAATGCAGCGCAGGTCCCGCGCCGCTTCCGCCGTGTTGGTGTGTAAGGTCAGATCTGTTTCCATTTTCGCCACCGCCAGTAAAAATCGCTTCAGTCCTGCCCCGCTTCCCCGCTCTGGTCTGAAATAGGCCTAGATCTGGCAGTTGCAGGCGACTTTACAAGAATGTGTGTTCACAATGGGGTGTCTCACGGTGGGAACCCACCAACAAAAATGTAATTGCCCATTCATCAATCAGGGGACCAGGGGTCAAACAATTTTTTACAGGTTTCAATCGGGAATCTCACAATTTTTGGTGAGATCTAGCCCATTTTTGCTACCCATCATACGGGGACATCTGCTGGTGTAACCCATCACTAAAAATGTCTGGCAGTGGTCATTTCTCTCTTAACGGACCATATATATATTTTTTTTTTACAGGTTTCAAGTGGTAACCTCACCAACTGATCTAGCCCATTTTTGGGGGTGTCATCATATCGGGGCGTCTGCCGGGGGTAACCCACCACTTAAAATGTCTGGCAGTGGTCATTTCTCTATCAGGGGACTATGATGAACAATTTACAACAGGTTTCAAGTGGTAACCTCACCAACTGATCTAGCCCATTTTTCACCCTCCACTTAATGATGTCTGGCAAGCCCCGCCCACCAACAAAAACGTCTGGCAGTAGCCATTCCTCAATCAGGGGACCATGGCAAACAATTTGCAACAGGTTCCAAGTGGTAACCTCACCAACTGATCTAGCCCATTTTTTGGGTGCCAGTTTTACACCCCCCCTGGCCACACCCACCCGAGGGAACCCGGCAGACGTGCCGTTCCTCTATCTGGGGACCATGCCGGACATCATAGTACCCATAAAAATTGGTAACCTTCCCAACTAGGTTCCACCCCCTGGGCTCCTGGACTACTACTGTGGCGCCGTCTGCTCTAGTAGATGCTAATGCCAATGCTACTGCAGATTGGTTGCAATGGGGGAGACACACCTGCAGCAAACACAGCATGTGTTGGTAACTGTGGGTGAGCCATCACCATGGTAACTGTGGGTGAGCCATCACCATGGTAACTGTGGGTGAGCCATCACCATGGTAACTGTGGGTGAGTCATCACCATGGTAACTGTGGGTGAGCCATCACCATGGTAACTGTGGGTGAGTCATCACCATGGTAACTGTGGGTGACTCATCACCATGGTAACTGTGGGTGAGTCATCACCATGGTAACTGTGGGTGACCCATCACCATGGTAACTGTGGGTGACCCATCACCATGGTAACTGTGGGTGACCCATCAGATTCAAAAAGGACAAAAGTGGTTTTCAGCAGAATGACACCTTTAACTAATTCCTCCAATACTGGACCATGTATAGTGTCATTATGGTTCCGTCAGCTCAAGGTAACGACTACGACAGGCTGGGCCATCGTCACGGGGGGACAAATGAGTCTGTTGTCCCAGGCCCAGACACATAGGGGGGCCCAGAATTGGTCCTTCATGAATTACGATTAATAATTCTGTTTAATTTCAAAATGTGTTGAAATGTGATATATTTGCATTCAATAAATGATGTCTGGTTCTTTTTCCTGTATTGTCCTCGAAAATAGAGTCAAGGACACCCCTATATCAGCCATAATGCAGAAATGGTTTGGTCTTTGATTAAAGCATAAAAAAACGCAGCACTATTTGATCACGGCTTTGGAAATAAGGCTGTGTGTTCGCTGCTATTCTGAACAAATCAGGAGTAGAGAAAAGAAAAGACAAGAGAAAAAGAGATGAAGAAGCAAAGAGCCTCAAGATTGAGATGATGCAGCAGGTGGGACAACTGACCCAGGTAAAGGTAATGTAGCCTAACCCGTACATGTGATGTACTATTTATAGTTAGAGAAAATACACAGAGTGAAAAGTGCAGTCAATGAAACTACACCAAGAAAATCTAAAGAATAAAACCCACTGTATTTACACATTACTGTTGAAAGTGTTTAGGTCAGCTTTTCAAAACCTTCACTCAATTCATAATAGTGTTGACAAACGTCCTGGACTTTCCTGATTGTCCCAGATTTTAATGGTCTGTCCTGGAAAAAAATAGACACTTTCCTGGACACTGAATGAATGAATGAATACAAGGAAAGATTCGACTGAGGATGAAATGTCCCGGATTTTTGTTAGACAGAGGTGGTAACCCTAATTCATAATCCACTTCTAATCCCAAAAACAGTCGTTTTGATTTATCTGTTATAGGAACGTCAGCCCTGCTGCAGGTGACGTGAGCAGAGTCCATTCAATACTATGAGTGTCTTTGGTTAGGAGTGAACTCTGTCTCTTATAGACACTGTCGAGGCTGGTAGCTCCAAGGAGGATGAGAGAGAGGAGAGAGACAAGGAGGAGAGAGAGAAGGAGGAGAGAGAGAAGGAGGAGAAAGAGGAGGAGGAGAGAGAGAAGGAGGAGAGAGAGAAGGAGGAGAGAGAGAAGGAGGAGAGAGAGAAGGAGGAGAGAGAGAAGGAGGAGAGAGAGAAGGAGGAGAGAGAGAAGGAGGAGAGAGAGAAGGAGGAGAGAGAGGAGGAGAGAGAGAAGGAGGAGAGAGAGAAGGAGGAGAGAGAGAAGGAGGAGGGAGAGGAGGAGAGAGAGGAGGAGAGAGAGAAGGAGGAGAGAGAGAAGGAGGAGAGAGAGAAGGAGGAGAGAGAGGAGGAGAGAGAGAAGGAGGAGAGAGAGGAGGAGAGAGAGGAGGAGAGAGAGAAGGAGGAGAGAGAGAAGGAGGAGAGAGAGGAGGAGAGAGAAGGAGGAGAGAGGGAAGGAGGAGAGAGAGAAGGAGGAGAGAGAGGAGGAGAGAGAGAAGGAGGAGAGAGAGAAGGAGGAGAGAGAGGAGGAGAGAGAGAAGGAGGAGAGAGAGAAGGAGGAGAGAGAGAAGGAGGAGAGAGAGGAGGAGGAGAGAGAGAAGGAGGAGAGAGAGAAGGAGGAGAGAGAGAAGGAGGAGAGAGAGAAGGAGGAGAGAGAGGAGGAGAGAGAGAAGGAGGAGAGAGAGAAGGAGGAGAGAGAGAAGGAGGAGAGAGAGGAGGAGAGAGAGGAGGAGAGAGAGAAGGAGGAGAGAGAGAAGGAGGAGAGAGAGGAGGAGAGAGAGAAGGAGGAGAGAGAGAAGGAGGAGAGAGAGAAGGAGGAGAGAGGGAAGGAGAAGAGAGGGAAGGAGAAGAGAGGGAAGGAGAAGAGAGGGAAGGAGGAGAGAGAGAAGGAGGAGAGAGAAGGAGGAGAGAGAAGGAGGAGAGAGAAGGAGGAGAGAGGGAAGGAGGAGAGAGAGAAGGAGGAGAGAGAAGGAGGAGAGAGAGTAGGAGGAGAGAGAGTAGGAGGAGAGAGAGAAGGAGGAGAGAGAGAAGGAGGAGAGAGAGAAGGAGGAGAGAGAGAAGGAGGAGAGAGAAGGAGGAGAGAGGGAAGGAGTAGAGAGAGGAGGAGAGAGAAGGAGGAGAGAGAGGAGGAGGAGAGAGAGAAGGAGGAGAGAGAGAAGGAGGAGAGAGAGAAGGAGGAGAGAGAGAAAGCTAAAGTGATGCAGGAGTAGAGGGCCCACTCAGATGATGTTGTCCCGGGCCCAGCCAAAGCTGGTAACGGCCCTGACGACAGGTGTCAGTATACAGAATAAAAAACAAAGGTGGAAGAAGAACGACAGAAAAACAAGAAAACAAACAGAAAACGTACAAGACAATAAAAGTGAAGTGTGACAAAACCCAGTGTTAGGGTTAGTGCTTCGACTGTCGCCCCAGTGAAATACAGTTCAACATTAGAAGGTGTCAACCTTTCCAAAAACATGAACATACAGGTGTTTACTGTCACTGAGTGGTGGCTGTGCACATGTTTTTGGACCATTACAGGTACTTTTATGGTACTTCAGGGAAGTCTTTTACAGAAGGTAGAGACAGAGCAGCGAAGGCAGAGGGAGGGGACGTCTTATCTGTATTGATCTCCAGTGACAGACGATGACGTCTATGAAGAGCAATGAGGCTAGAGAAATGAGCATCATAAAAGCTGCTCTGATGATAACTGTAGAGAGAGAGAGAGAGAGAGAGAGAGAGAGAGAGAGAGAGAGAGAGAGAGAGAGAGAGAGAGAGAGGGGATTAGATGTGTTGAGGTGAATGAACTTGGTGAAAGACGTGAGTAAAATCCATTTAACTTCTTCTGTCACATTTAATGAAAAAATGAGCAACTTTACCTGCCCTCCACCCACCTGGTTTCATCAGATCTGGATCCAGAGTGTGTGTGTGTGTGTGTGTGTGTTGTGAATGTGTGCATCATAGCGTTCTTCTCAAAGGGAATGGTTTATCCAAAGGGTAGTTGGGAGGTCTTCTGTGTGTTTTGTTGATAACTGGGATTTGGAACTCAAACACAGTGACGGCAGATGGTGTGTTGGCTTCTGCTTCTGTATGTGTGTGTGTGTATGTGTGTGTGTGTGTGTGTGTGTTTGTAGTTGTGTCCTTATCCAAACTCAGTACTGGACCCAGATCAGCGGTCCCCAAAGATGTAGTTCCTTCTCTCTGTGGTCAGAACCTGGACTGATCCCAGGTCAGCCACAGTCTGATGTCAGGCCCATCTGTTGTGATGATGACACATGTGTCACACACTGACCTCAGATCTGTGGACCTCTCTGACAGCGCCTCCTCCCTGTTGGCACAGAGGAGGCGCTGCCAGGCTTTTCATTTGGTTCAGGTTTGGAAGAGGCTCTTCAAATCCTAAACACATAAACACACTGACTCCCATGTGCTTTTCTTTTTCTGACTCACATGAAAGGACGGGTTTTCCAAATGCAGTCAGGTATTAACGTTCCTGCACTTTCCCTGAGTTTCATATTTTAGTCAACTGACTTCTCTTCATTTTAACACCGACATCTATAGGTTGACGCCCCCAGGTCCCAAAACTATCTTAACTTTAGGCCAACGAACGGGTTTTTGCTTTTGTTTTGAGTTTTTTTGTGCACCTCCTACAGGATATAACAGGACAAAACACAACCAGATAAAAACAGTTTAAAACTAGAAAAGTACTCTGAGAAAGAAGGCGCACTCTACTGTAAGTATCATTCAAACTGGCTTTTTTAAATAAAAGTACAGATGCTGTTCTTTAAACACTGGAAGAACACGAGGCACAATCTCCTTTATTCTACAAATGGCACAACAGGAGGAAACAGGAGGCATTCATCACTGTCACAGACCTTTACAACCATTCCCATTATTTAGCTCTTTGATCATAATTACACTAATTATACCTCCTCTATTACCTCAGTTTTCATAAACAAGGAAGTGAAGGGAAATGAGAATGTGGAGATTTAGTGTTGTGTAGTCCCCGAGCATCTGTGAAATATGATCAGACATTTGCAGGTGACACACTCACTTTTGTACAGAGGGTTTAAGCTCATTTAAAAACAGGGCTTATAAACTCAAAATGGCAGAGGTGAATTAAAACAGATTCTTTTCTCTGTCAAGGACATATTCAATTCAGGTCCATCTGTCTGTCTGTCTGTCTGTCTGTCTGTCTGTCTGTCTGTCTGTCTGTCTGTCTGTCTGTCTGTCAACAGGATTACACAAAAAGTTCTGAATGGATTTTGATTAAACTTTCAGGAATGATAGATAATGGCTCCTAGCTGCTAGCAGTAGCGACTAATGTCAATAAACATGTAACTCATGTTGATGTGTCAAGTTAAACCATATGACAACAGTGTAAGTGAACATTTAACCACAACCTAATGATATAAAGCAACATCCACTAAAAAGTTAGCTTTGGAACAAACCTCTTATCAATTGGTCACTGCAGACACGGGTAGTGGTAGCATTAGCATTAGCATTAACAGACTCTAGTCCTCCCGACTGTTAAAATCTACTTTTTACAGCGTTTTTCTGTGACTTTTTTTCCATTTCTCACCTTTATGAATGACAATCTTTGGTACTCTAAAAAAATATTTTCCTTTTCTGGGTTAGAACGATTGTCGCAGCCGTAAACTACACAAAACACAGACACAAACTCCTTCACTTCCTGCCCTACATTTGAAAATGCGCTGATTATATAACAATGTGACGTCACCTGAAATCAACGTACTGGAATTCAAACCATCAGTACTTGGTGGCTCCTTCACTCCTAGAAGTTCTAGAAAATCTATGACTTTTCTTACAGTGCAGCTTCATTCATGGGAAAAATTTTATTTATTTTATGATTGAAATCAATCATTTAAGCCAAGACATATTTTTGACACTTTCTTCCATCTGACAAATTCGTATTCATACTGAAGACAGTGTACTTATCATTTTGTACATGTAATTTTTCAAACTTCAATTGTTATTCTGGCAAATATCAAACACACAACACATTATAAATACAAATGGACTCATTTTAGGGTTAGCAATAATACAACCAAAGACACATGCATATCCCAAATATGCACAGAATACTTTCCTGTGAATACACTTAATTATTTACCAAAAATCACTGGCAGTGAAGTACTTCTAATTAACTACAGAATGAGAGTACTTTTACCACCTCTGTCTTTAATAGGCCCTCGTTGACATGCATGGACGGACATAAACAGAAACAAGTATTCAGAGAATGTTTAACCATAATGTGATTTTGACCTTTTGCAATATTAATAATTTCATTATATATATGTGTCAGTGTGTGTAATATTATAATAATATATCCAGTATTGATTAAGTTATAGTGTGATATGTCGATGTTTGACACAAACAGTGTTACACAAATTAATTTGGACACATGTCACCTTTGACCTCCAGAGATCTGAAAAACTATTGGTCGTAGGTGATAACACTGACTATTAGAATTATATAAATATTCATTCTGCATCGTTTGGTACCAATCTGAAAGTTCTGTGACCCTCTGTTCTGGAGTTATAACCCATAATGTGACCTTGACCTTTGACCTTTACTCAAATGGATCATTGCATCTGATGCGCATCAGGTATATGTATATGTCTATGTAATGTCATGCTGATATCTACAGTATTCATTGAGTTATAGAAGGATATGTTTGTCTGGACACACACACACACACATACGGACACATACACACACACACACACACACACAGAGACACACACACACAGACACACACAGAGACACACACAGAGACACACACACACACACACACACACACACACACACACAGACACACACAGAGACACACACACACACACACACACACACACACACACACACAGACACAGACACACACACACACACACACACAGACACACACACACACACACACACACACACACAGACACACACACACACACACACACACAGACACAGACACACACACACACACACAGACACACACACACACACACACAGACACACACACACACACACACACACAGACAGACACATGCACAAGGTGATTACAATAATCTTCTCCAACCAATGTTTGGAGAGATTAATAAATGTATAAATGAATAAATAAAATAATAATAAATAATTCAGTGTTTATGGTTTATGTATTTATTTCTGTTTTAATATTTATTTATTTCCTCAATTATGTATGCTTATGTAAATTTATATATTTACTACATGTATTATTGCATTTCCTGATTAATTTATTTGTGTATATATTAACATTAACACATTTATTTATGTATTTATGTGTCCATTGTCTCACTTCAAAAGTATATGTAAATTAAGTGGGCGGTCCTTACTCTGATCTGAAACAGGATTGGTTACATCAGTGTGATCAGATCCACTGCTCCTATCATATTTCACAGCAGCACATGATGACAGCCCATAATACTACACCATGACAACCCCAAACTACAGCATGACAGCCCATAATACAGTCTTTGGTGGCGGATGTAAAAAAAATCAGAAAAGAGTGAAGGATTTGTGAAGGAATCAATGAAGAATTCAGACGTTTTTTACAGATTATGTCGAACACAAGGAAATGTGCTTCTGGTCAATGTGGTGCCCTAGGCCAACACTAGGCCAACACTAGGCCAACACTAGGCCAACACTGGGCCAACACTGGGCCAACACTGGGCCAACACTGGGCCAACACTGGGCCAACACTGGGCAAACACTAGGCCAACATTAGACCAACACTAGGCCAACACTAGGCCAACACTGGGCAAACACTGGGCCAACACTGGGCCAACACTGGGCCAACACTGGGCAAACACTGGGCAAACACTAGGCCAACATTAGACCAACACTAGGCCAACACTAGGCCAACACTGGGCAAACACTGGGCCAACACTGGGCCAACACTGGGCCAACACTGGGCAAACACTAGGCCAACATTAGACCAACACTAGGCCAACACTGGGCAAACACTGGGCAAACACTGGGCCAACACTGGGCCAACACTAGGCCAACACTGGGCAAACACTGGGCCAACACTGGGCCAACACTGGGCCAACACTGGGCAAACACTAGGCCAACATTAGACCAACACTAGGCCAACACTAGGCCAACACTGGGCAAACACTGGGCCAACACTGGGCCAACACTGGGCCAACACTGGGCAAACACTAGGCCAACATTAGACCAACACTAGGCCAACACTAGGCCAACACTAGGCCAACACTGGGCAAACACTAGGCCAACACTGGGCCAACACTGGGCAAACACTGGGCCAACACTGGGCAAACACTAGGCCAACATTAGACCAACACTAGGCCAACACTAGGCCAACACTGGGCAAACACTAGGCCAACACTGGGCCAACACTGGGCCAACACGAGGCCAACACTAGGCCAACACGAGGCCAACACTAGGCCAACACTAGACCAACACTAGGCCAACACCCCTCTTTCCTTTTAGTGTAATTCTAAATGATCATCTATAAACATTGTGTTCTGCATCTGATGGAGTATGTAATGTTAAGTTTAATGATTTATCTAAAAAAAACGTAACAAACACTGGTAATATTTAATTCTTATTTACATTACTAAATATTCTATCAATATTTAGTGCCATGGTGTTCCTTTCCTCAATGTACTCATTTTTCATAAAAAAAAGTTGAACCTTTTTTCCCCACTTTATTACTTTTTATTAGTCCTGAGAACCAGTAATGTATTTATGTCAACTTTAAAGGACACGACTTTCATCCATTTTACCTTAAAAATGGACATTCCCTTAAAAAGCAAGAACATAAATGAAAACTAATTTAAAAAGTATCTGAAAAGAAGCTGCATTATATAATTTACAATCAAGACACTTATTAAACATTCAAAAATGAATAATAAACTGGGTCCCAGGAGGATGTGTCTCAACATAAGCTTTTTATCTGATAATTTTGACTTTTGGAAGTCAGTCAGAATGAATTAATTTTAAATCAAACATTATTAATGTATGGTTCACCCATCTGAGGCAGCAGCCACTGAGCTGAGCTTTACAATAGAAGGAGTAAAATAAACAACAGCGTCGCCTCCATAACAACACACAGTGACAGTCAAATGTCAACTAGAATCAGCTAGCTAGCTGAAGCTAAGCTAACACCATTTAATCTAATTCTGTCAAATAAATTTCATAAATTTTTCCAAAAGTCAACATTCTTCTGTCTCTGCTTCTACTTCTCTTTTGTGTCTGCTGACAGTGTTGGCACCAAAGTATGATAAATAAAAATTATTCATAAATTAAATATTTACAGAATGTCCAGGTCACGTAAATGCAAACAATTAAATGTAAAAATCAAATTCAGTTGTATTTTTGATCTGAGCCTAAAATGGAAATATGAAAAAGCAGGAATATATTTGTTTTTCATGTTAGATTAAGAAAACAAAAGAAAATAAGCCATCTCATTTTTATTTTGTTGTTGTTGATTGGCAGTTGAAAAAAACAAATCATGAATGATACACAGATTTTTAGGCATCAGTGACATTCTTTTCCTCAGGAAAAGAATGTCACTGATGCCTAAAAATCCATCAAACCAAATCAATACTACTCATACCAACGCACTAGAATGACCCTTAGTTGTTATTGGCTGTGATTTTAATCAACTTCTTTATTTACCTTGGGAATAGAAGCACAGCAATAGATCCATAAATAGATTATAGAACAGATGTGATCATTTTCTGTGCATTGATGCATATCTGTTGAGTGTAACACTAATGTACGAGGGTGTACGTCAGCGTGCTGAGGCTTAGAAACACAAACATTAACACAATATCACTGGGTTTCAAACAATCACCTGTTAAATCCAGTTTCAAAGGAATGAGTGAGTCAGTAAATATTAAGAGTTAGTTTTTAAAACACATGAACCATGAAGGCATTTCATGTTAATGTTTGTCATACAGTGTTTTTAGACGTTTTAAAGGGTGATGAATTCAAATCTTCTGTATGCTGGGCTCAAAAATGTCCCATAATGCCTCAAAATGGAGAAATACAATATGGCCGCCACAGCCAGGTCCAAAGCAAATGAATGAGTTAACTTTAATGAACGAGTTAAGTTGAATGAATGACTTAACTTTATGACAGTAGAAGTAAAAACATGAATGTAATGTGTTTTTTTTTAAATAGTTTTTCACATATGGAGAATTCAACATGATGGAAATAATGGAAATTCATGTAAATGGTTAAAATTGGTGTCTGGGATAATGAATATTTAATGAACAAAAGTGAACCACCAAACAGGTTGATGTCTTTCTGAAGAATTTACTAGAATTATGAACAGGGACAAAGGTAACAACAATATTTTAACTGTTATATATTCGTTTATTTGTATGATTTTGGAAGTATTTAATTTTCAATTAAAGAAAGTGCTTGAATTTCATATGTTGGAAATATTAAAATTGTTCTGTAATTTACTTTCTACTGATTTTAACCATTTACATGAACTTCCATCATTTTCTTTAGTGTTGATCTTAAATCTGAGTGTGTCATTGAATTTTCCATATGTGAAAAACTATTAAAAAAAAAAAAAAAACACCTTACATTCATGTTTTTACTTCAACAGTCATATAGTTAACTCATTCATTCAACTTAACTCATTTATTAGATTTGGACTTGGCTGTGGCGGCCATATTGGATTTCTCCATTTTGAGGCATTATGGGACATTTTTGAGCCCGGCATACAGAAGATTTGAAATCCACACCCTTTAAAACCCCTAAAAACACTGTATGACAAACAACATGAAATGACTCCAGGCCTTTAATTAAACATTTTCCAAAATCCTGCCTTAGTCTAAAATATGTGAACATCAAATCAATGACACTTTCATTTGTAACAGGAAGATGTAGCTGAGGAAGTGAGTTACTGATACTATAGACTGTGTTTGTACATGCACGTCCATTTGGACGGTACTCTGATAATATCCAATAATATCTGAAGCTGTTTTCTTTTTGTTGAAAATCACACGACAGATATTAAATGATTTTGCAGAAGCACAAACTCTGTGGCAGCAAAGAAAACACCCCATGGGGACATGAAGTATTGTTCTTCAGGATGGACAAAATTCAATACATTTGGAAGAAAAAAAAGAAATAAAAACTGTTTCACAGCTCTTAAACAGGGATAAAAACTGTCATGTAAACAGGGCCAATGTGCAGTTATTTGTTTTTCAAGCACATTGCCCTGTTTACACGACAGTTTTTATCCCTGTTTAATTCACAGTAAATGTTAACCCTTTAAACGTCCACAGCTGGAGGCAGTCACTGAAAAATATTAATCACCCAAATGTCACATGATCTAATGTAGTATATATATATATATATATATATGTATATATATATATATATATATATATATATATATATATATATATATATATATATATATATATATATATATATATTTGTTCAAAATACAAATGTCAAACAGCTGATCTGAATCTTTATGTCTTATAATTATCCACAGAGGAACCATATGCAAACACAGTTAAAGTCCAACAAAAACATCCAAAATAAACTAAACATTTATCCAAATCTAGTCCCAAACACCACTAAACATCCACAAATGTTTTATCTACTGCATCATTTAACAGGACCTGCCTCCAGTAGCATGTGGACAACCAGAGCCAGGATGCAAACTGCCAACCCTTCCATCACTGGACGACCCGCTTTACCAAATGAGCCACAGCAGTGTCATATTTGTTTAAAATGAATGTTAGTGAATAAATGATGTGGTCACAGCAGTTCTGTAAACAAGGTTGTTTAAGATAGAACTTATATTCATTGGTTGATTGGTCAAAATGATGAGATAAAGTTAAAATTGTGACAGGAAGTAAAAAAAAAGTGAGATAAAAAGTCAAAATTAGCAAGGGATAATGTTCGGCCCCATCTGGGAATATTTTTCGATAGTAACTCGTGGTCAATCCATTATCCTGCTTATTCTACGCTTATTCTAGTTTATTCCTGCTACTACTCTAACAGACTGGATAAAATAACCGTTACAACTTAGTGAAAATTTACTTTAAAAGTGACTGAACTACCTGTGGAGTGATACGGTAACGTGAGTCTGAAGTGACAAAACTCGTTGGTGGCGCAGCGGTGCTAACGGCGCTCACTGGCTCACTAACTCACTTACTCACTAGCTCACTAACTCACTAGCTCACTAACCCACTTACTCACTAGCTCACTAACTCACTAACTCACTAGCTCACTAACTCACTAGCTCAGTAACTCACTAGCTCACTAACCCACTTACTCACTAGCTCACTAACTCACTAGCTCACTAACTCACTTACTCACTAGCTCACTAACTCACTAGCTTACTAACTCACTAGCTAACTAGCTCACTAACTCACTAGCTCACTAACCCACTTACTCACTAGCTCACTAACTCACTAGCTCACTAACTCACTAACTCACTAGCTCACAAACTCACTAACTCATTAACTCACTAACTCACTAGCTCACTAACTCACTAGCTTACTAACTCACTAGCTAACTAGCTCACTAACTCACTAGCTCACTAACCCACTTACTCACTAGCTCACTAACTCACTAGCTCACGAACTCACTAACTCATTAACTCACTAACTCACTAGCTCACTAACTCACTAACTCACTAGCTCACGAACTCACTAACTCACTAGCTCACTAGCTCACTAACTCACTAACTCACTAACTCATTAACTCACTAACTCACTAACTCACTAGCTCACTAACTCACTAACTCACTAACTCACTAACTCACTAGCTCACTAACTCACTAACTCACTAACTCATTAACTCACTAACTCACTAACTCACTAACTCACTAACTCATTAACTCACTAACTCACTAACTCACTAACTCACTAACTCACTAACTCACATTCTATGTTTTATCACCTTAACAGGTAGATGAACACACACACTTCTGTGTCCTCTATGTAAAGAGGATCCAAACTATGATAAGCCTCATAACCTGGATACTAATGTGTATGTAAACACACTTAATGAAACTTTCCTTCCAGGTGTGTTTAACTTCCTGAAAATAAATGTTTTGTTAAACTGTAACTGATCCTTTTCACTTACAGGCCTCACTGCCTAAACTACTGTCACTGCTAATTAAAGTTAAATAAAAGATGTGAATTACCAAAGAAATAAACCAAGATATCCAAAATATAGAATAGAATAAAAAATAGCTTTATTGTTTGTTCAACATAAAAAACAGACATTTTTCTTTGTCGCTCACTCCTCTCCACTAAAAACACAAAAACACAAATTAATACAGACATAAATAAAAATGAAATAAAATCACATAAAATAATTAAAAACCCAGAAACACAGTGCAGATCCTAATTTCTTATTGAGAGCTTTTAAAGTTACATAGTCAGGGGTGAAGTGGTCACATGGTCTGAGCCACATGACCCTCTGACCACAGAACCGCCTCCTGCATCAGGTGACGTCATGTGACGCAGGAACTTCCTTCTTCAGGCGTCAGGTTTCTTTTCGACCAAGAGCCTGAGTTTTTTTTTTTTATGTTCGGGGGTGTTCTATCTCTGTCTTATTCTAATTTACCTGAACCCCCTTCAAGGTCTTTTGTCCACAGAGTCACCCCCCACATGATCACCTCCACAAAGAATACAAACATTTATACTTATACAAAACATTAGAATATTTATGTCTGTAATTTACAACACACATCCTTTTCATCACAGGCTTCATTGTCATGTTTACGTCATGTTTTACTGATCTGTTCCCAGTGTGGACGCCATATCTTTTCTACCTGGTAAAAAAAAAAAAAACTCATTGCGTTGCTGTGTGTACGTTATGGAAGCTCATTTCTGCCAGGAGAAAAGAAATCCCATAGAAAGTCAAATATTGAGATAGAAAGTCAAAATATTGAGATAAAAAGTCAAAATATTGAGATAAAAAGTGTAAATGTTGAGATAAAAAGTGTAAATGTTGAGATTAAAAGTGTAATTGTTGAGATAAAAAAGTGTAAATATTGAGATTAAAAGTGTAAATATTGAGATTAAAAGTGTAAATGTTGAGATAAAAAGTGTAAATGTTGAGATAAAAAGTGTAAATGTTGAGATTAAAAGTGTAATTGTTGAGATAAAAAAGTGTAAATATTGAGATAAAATGTGTAAATATTGAGATTAAAAGTGTAAATGTTGGGATAAAAAGTCAAAATATTGAGATAAAAAGTCAAAATATTGAGATAAAAAGTGTAAATGTTGAGATAAAAAGTGTAAATATTGAGATAAAAAGTGTAAATGTTGAGATAAAAAGTGTAATTGTTGAGATAAAAAAGTGTAAATATTGAGATTAAAAGTGTAAATATTGAGATTAAAAGTGTAAATATTGAGATAAAAAGTGTAAATGTTGAGATAAAAAGTGTAATTGTTGAGATAAAAAAGTGTAAATATTGAGATTAAAAGTGTAAATGTTGAGATAAAAAGTGTAAATGTTGAGATAAAAAGTGTAAATGTTGAGATAAAAAGTCAAAATATTGAGATAAAAAGTCAAAATATTGAGATAAAAAGTGTAAATGTTGAGATAAAAAGTGTAAATATTGAGATAAAAAGTGTAATTGTTGAGATAAAAAGTCAAAATATTGAGATAAAAAGTCAAAATATTGAGATAAAAAGTCAAAATATTGAGATAAAAAGTCAAAATATTGAGATAAAAAGTCAAAATATTGAGATAAAAAGTCAAAATATTGAGATAAAAAGTGTAAATATTGACTATGCTTTGACCATGATCTGACATGAACACCTGTGTTTCACTTTCCTGGTGGAAATGTGTCTCCATACACTAGATTTGTTTGCAAAACAGAAAGAAAAGCTAATATTCCTTTTGTGGTGAAGTCACATTTAAAGTACTTGTCAGTGTTTTATCTTTACATTTACATCTTTATAGTATTTGGGTTCAACAGTTTGAGCATGTACTCTCAATATGTCAACATTTACACTTTTTATGTCCATATTTTGACTTTTTATCTCCATATTTTGACTTTTTATGTCCATATTTTGACTTTTTATCTCCATATTTTGACTTTTTATCTCCATATTTTGACTTTTTATGTCCATATTTTGACTTTTTATGTCCATATTTTGACTTTTTATCTCCATATTTTGACTTTTTATGTCCATATTTTGACTTTTTATCTCCATATTTTGACTTTTTATCTCCATATTTTGACTTTTTATGTCCATATTTTGACTTTTTATGTCCATATTTTGACTTTTTATCTCCATATTTTGACTTTTTATGTCCATATTTTGACTTTTTATCTCCATATTTTGACTTTTTATCTCCATATTTTGACTTTTTATGTCCATATTTTGACTTTTTATCTCCATATTTTGACTTTTTATCTCCATATTTTGACTTTTTATCTCCATATTTTGACTTTTTATCTCCATATTTTGACTTTTTATCTCCATATTTTGACTTTTTATCTCCATATTTTGACTTTTTATGTCCATATTTTGACTTTTTATCTCCATATTTTGACTTTTTATGTCCATATTTTGACTTTTTATCTCCATATTTTGACTTTTTAATGTCCATATTTTGACTTTTTATCTCCATATTTTGACTTTTTATGTCCATATTTTGACTTTTTATGTCCATATTTTGACTTTTTATCTCCATATTTTGACTTTTTATGTCCATATTTTGACTTTTTATGTCCATATTTTGACTTTTTATCTCCATATTTTGACTTTTTATCTCCATATTTTGACTTTTTATCTCCATATTTTGACTTTTTATGTCCATATTTTGACTTTTTATCTCCATATTTTGACTTTTTATGTCCATATTTTGACTTTTTATCTCCATATTTTTTCTCCTGGTGGACACGAACATCCATAGACATGTACTGAATAAAAAAAGTAGCGTGTGTGAACTCTAGTGGAGAGATGGAAACAATGTTGAAGGACATTCTATCATTCAGGCGTTTCATGGTGTAGATAACGGTAGTGTCATCAGTGACAGATGATTGACATGGTCACATGACTGGCTGAGCTCACTTTACTAATGGATCCTTCCATCAGGACCAGCTGATTTCTCTTCCATTTCTTATCTGTCTGTATAACTCTTAATATAATATTTTCCTTTTTGTCTTATTTATGTTAAACTCTATAAACTCTACAGTCTTCTGTGGTATTTTTTTGTGCAAACACTCAGGTCACTCAGTAAAAATGTGAATCTGCTCAAATGACTCTTTTCTTTGTCTGTTCATTCAGCTGTGGTTTCCAACACTTCCTCTTCTTTTTCTTTTAGCCAATTCTTCTCGGTCTCTCTCCCTCCCCTCACTCTCTTTCTCTCTCTCTCTTCTTTCTTTCTTTCCCAATGGTTACTTGATTACGAACTTGGTCCTCATGAGATGTGTAAAAAAAAATGTGTGTATGTGTGTGTGTATGTGTGTGTGTGTATGTGTGTGTGTGTATGTGTGTGTGTGTATGTGTGTGTGTGTATGTGTGTGTGTGTATGTGTGTGTGTGTATGTGTATGTGTGTATGTGTGTGTGTGTATGTGTGTGTGTGTATGTGTGTGTGTGTATGTGTGTGTGTGAGAGGACTAGTCAAAGTGTGTGGTTGTAATAACATTGTGGATTAGCTGCAGTCATTTGTTGTGCTGTAAACTAATCCTGTCGCTCAAATTAAATCCATCCCAGTTCTACCTGATGTAAAATAAAATATAAAGAAGCTTCTGTTTACAGATGTTAATTATGTTACCACCTTAGAATTACTGTGGTAATGATGTATTGATGTTGAAGGGTCACGTATGCTTCATTTATTAGATAATCAGCTCCTATAGCTGACAGCTAAAGAGGCCTCAGATCATTCTACACTGTTTGATTTGTTTACAGGTGTGCCCAGGGTTAGGGTTAGTCATAGTCAGACTAGGCGGTCGCCTAGGCAACCAGATGTCACTATTAAGATAGTGTATTGTTTTCTGGACTATAAGGTGAACTGAAAAGACTTAAATTTACTGAGAGTGAAACTAGGCCATCACAAGATGAAAACTAGGTCAACACTAGATGAAAAATAGGCCAACACTAGATGAAAAGTAGGCCGACACTAGACCAACACAAGGCCAACACTAGTTTAAAACTAGGTCAACACTAGATGAAAAATAGGCCAACACTAGATGAAAACAAGCCAACACTAGACCAACACTAGGCCAACACTAGATGAAAACTAGGTCAACACTAGATGAAAAATAGGCCAACACTAGATGAAAACAAGCCAACACTAGACCAACACTAGATGAAAAATAGGCCAACACTAGATGAAAACTAGGCCAACACTAGATGAAAATAGGCCAACACTGGATGAAAAGTAGGCCAACACTAGATGAAAAATAGGCCAACACTAGATGAAAACTAGGCCAACACTAGATGAAAAATAGGCCAACACTAGATGAAAACTAGGCCAACACTAGATGAAAAATAGGCCAACACTAGATGAAAACTAGGCCGACACTAGACCAACACAAGGCCAACACTAGTTTAAAACTAGGTCAACACTAGATGAAAATAGGCCAACACTAGATGAAAACAAGCCAACACTAGACCAACACTAGGCCAACACTAGATGAACACTAGGCCAAACATAGTGTCCTACATCTGATGGAGTACGTTCTGAGTGTCCATGAATAATCACTGTCAATGTTAAGTTTAATGATTTATTTACTGTATTTTCCACAATATAAGGTGAACTGTTAATGAATGTCTTGTTTTTTTAAAAAAATCATAAATAAGTCAAGTCAAAATTATGCAATAAAAGGCTAAAATTATCAGATAAAAAAACAAAATTAGTCCATAAAATACAATATCTTAATATTCTAATTCTGTGGGACTTGGCGCCCCAAAACATCTGGTGCCCTAGGCGACCGCCTAGTCTGATTATGCGTGACACTGACCCTGACATATAATGTTAATATGTCATGAAGCAACACTGTCCCTTGCTAGCATTAGAGACAGACATGCCAGACAACATGGCCACACATGACATGTTTTCTAATTGTCATTGTGGAATATTTCATAAACACTTGCTTTTGTTTCTTTTGTTTCATTCACAGACACTCTGGAAACAACACATACACAGTACAGCTGTATGATTCTGGCCAAAAATAAAATCAGAATCTTTCCTCCAAAAACTTAATTTTTTTTTTTTTTAGATTTTTAGGTAAAACTGATGTAGACCAGACAAGTCATCATGTTGTAATACAGGTACTGTATAATATAATGTGTAATGTTGTATCTGTCGTCATAATGTTTCCCACTCTGGCATGTTTGAGGTTCCACTGTCTTTGTCAGATACTACCTGCAGCCAGGGATGGTTTGGTTTCATCAGAAACTTTAAAGTACCAATTCCACACAACTTTATTGACAGGATATGATTTGAACTCACATCTCATACAGTTTGACCACATCTGAAGATTCTGGACAAAAAAACAATCCCAACCATCTCCACCAAGAAGGAAGTACATTCGGGTCAGTTGAATATTGAACCTAGGATTTTTTTTACAAACATTTTTTGAAACTTCTATTGATCCATATAATCAAATCTTGAGGGAACATGGAAATGACGTAATGAATAAATAATTTCCTGTTTTACATTCAACATGGAAAATCCCATTTGAACAATGCTTTATCAGTTTTCTCAGCAACCAAACATCAATAATATTAAGTTTCATCAAAAATTACTGAAAAATCAAACCTTGGCAGAGTTCTGCCATCTGACTGCCTTGTTTATCATGTGTTTAAATGATGTACTGTATTTATCTGCACATAATCTTACCCACAATATATTTGTTCTAATTTTCCCCCTTGTTATTTTACTTACCATCATTTCTTGTCTAGGGACTACAGATGAAAATGATCCTTGTGGCTATAATCTGGCTCAGATGTTGTGGAATCTCCCTGTCAAATAACAACTAAACTAAACTAAACCAATTTACTCTTGGTATTTTAACCCAACAACGTCTCACTCCAGTAAACAGTTGTTTTGTGCTGGTGTGTGGAGACTAAAGACTAGAGACCAGGCTCACAGTAAGGAGGGAGCGACAGTAACATGACAGAGATGAAATTCAACATCATCCTAATTAAAAAAATCCAATTTTGATTTAAAATTGCACCAATACACATGAAATTTGCCCTGCCACACATATTTCATGACTTTTCTGATAATGTTTGAAGATGTACCATAGACGGTAACTGTAACTGTGGGAAAAAAGGCTTTAGTTACCAAGTTTTAAAGGGACACTTCAGTATTTTTCAGATGAATGTGTTTGTCATCAGTGTCTTTACTCTGGTGCACCCACACTGACTCCGCCCCTCTCTTCTGACTCCGCCCCTTTACTCTGGTGCACCCTCAATGACTCCGCCCCTCTCTTCTGACTCCGCCCCTTTACTCTGGTGCACCCTCAATGACTCCGCCCCTCTCTTCTGACTCCGCCCCTTTACTCTGGTGCACCCACACTGACTCCGCCCCTCAGTTCTGACTCCGCCCCTTTACATTTATGTGAAAAATACTGAACTGTCCCTTTAAGACATTCTAATGCCTGCTGGAAGACTCAGCTAAATTTGCACAAATTGTCATGAATATTCAACATGGTAATGTTCTTGGCTGTCATTGGCTAACAGCTAGCCAATGAGAGCCTGGCTTTTCAGCATCCTTTACAAACAGAACTGGCAGAAACCAAAAGTGAAAATTAACATGATTTGAATGTCCTGGCTTCTATCCCTCACCACTGATGTATCCTCCTGTCCTCTGTCAAGAGCAGGCATGCCCCCCCCCCCCCCCCCCCCCCCCCCCACACACACACACACACACACAGTGGCAGTGGCTCACAACAGCTTTTGCAGGGTTGTTATTGTGTAATGTTATTTCATTTGTTGTGGTCAGTGCTGGGTCAGTTAATTAATTACAATTACTAGTTACTTCCCCAAAAAACTAGTTGTGTTACTGACTGCGTTACGTCACTAGCAAAGTAATTAGTTACCAGGAAAACTATTTTTATGTTACTTTTTTTTTTGGCTTAAAAATGTTATCCTCTAACACTGTTATGCCCAATCACAATAAAGCAAGGACTTATACACACACTTACACTACAACAATAACAAAAAAACAACACATGCCCCCCCCAGACATGTTGGATCCCATGAATTTGTCATTTCGACAGCCCCTTTACGGTGCCCCAGCCTGCTGTATACTAAAACTGTCACTGAGCTCGGCAAATTCTGTGGGTGTGGTCTGACTCATGAATAAAAATGTGCTCAGACGTTAACACATCACACCGACCAGCTTTTTTTTTTTATATGTGACCCCCCACCACCAAACCAGGCATAAGTCGCACTGAGCCATTCAGAGCTACAGCCAAATTTAGGCTGGAAGGTGATTTGTTATTAGTGTTTACACCTTATCAAAAAACGGTACCTTAACACCTCTATGTTCACTTCCTGTGGTCATTACATTGAAATCCAATCAATAAAGGTGTTTATTGAGTCAATTATTTAAGCGGTGACAAAAGTTCAGGTATTGCTGAGCAAAGACAAAGACGACTTCCACCTCTTTTCGCCGAACAAAACGATCTCCGTTCCGTGGGTAAACACCCAAGTGTTTGGTACGAGGTAAAAGCTTATATTGAATGTTCTGTCCAATGGTGTAAGCCAAATGATTATAATACGTCACACTTCTGTCCTATTATTATAATATATAAAACTTCTGTGACATGTCCATCAGAGTGTCCTTTAACATCTGTCAACAATTTGTGTCAATCGGATACAAATTATTATGCGTTGCTAAGGACTTCCTACCCCAAAACAGTCCAAAACTTTAACGGACAATATCTAAAAATATGCAAATTGTAAAATATGTCCAAATGTGGATATTAAAATGACCATAACTTTGGTTCTACTTGTGATAGAAACATCATTTTTTCACCATCTTAAACCTTAGTTTCCACTCTACCAAGATACACACATAACTCTGTTTGGATTTACACACACTTATGCCTGGTTTACTGGTGGGGGGTCATATATAACCTATTTAACCTTTATATTAACCTGATTTCTTTGCTTATTTCTTTTCAGTAGCAACAGCAGACAGTAGAGGTAGCAGTTGATTTTCAAACACCTATGGACTTTGGTTAGTTGTCTTTTTTCTTTCTGTTATTGCAGTATTTTTCTCTTGCAGCTTCACTTTTGTTTCATTTTTGTTTTATGTGTTTGTGTTTTTGGTTGTTGTATCTTTCTGCTGTTTGAAGCGGGTTGTGTGTCGGCCACCGTAGGTACTGTACGCCACAGAATGGTGGAGTAAAAATGAAGGTTAAGCAGTGATAGTCAATTAAAAATGGAAAAAAGTGCTAATCCCAAAGGCACTCCTCCCTAAAGAGTCAGTGAATGAGAGTCAGATAAGACAGCTCTCTGGAGGGAAATGACATCAAGTACTGATGATCCGTGTGATATACAGTAAGAATCTGAGCTCAGCTGATAACCAGGAGGAAAACACTCAACAGAGGGAGAGCATTCTGTTGATTTGCTAACTTTAATATATACATATGAGTCCAATGTCCAGGTTTCACTAAAATGGTACCAGCACCTGTGTGAGTCATTCCCATTCATCTCCATATGAATGAATGGTTGGTGACTTTGCAAAGATTAAAGCCTAATTTATATCCTCAGTTAATTATGGAAACAGACATTTTCATCCGGTTCCGGAGGTAGTTTCACTCGTCAGTTTGTCCATTGGTCAAGAGCTTAGCAATCTGGTGAGCTCCAGGAAAATGGAGCAATACAGAGGTCTTCAACATGGTCCTCAGGGTTGAAGACTGTCCTGCATGTTGTAGACCATGTCCCCCTGGTCCAACACCTGATTCAAATGATCAGCTCGTTATCAAGTTCTGCTGAAGTCTGATAACATTCACTGCTGGGGGTAACGTCTAAAACCTACAGGACACTGAACCCTTAGTGTCCCAGTCGACTGACAGAACCTTATAAACCTACTGGTGTATGAGTGTGTGTGAATGGGTGAATGTGAGGCTAATGTAAAGAGCTTTGAATCATGAAGGTGGAACCACTACAGACGTGAAGAACATTTACACTGGATGATTTAGCATAATTTTATTCGTTGCAAATACAAAAAAAAATAAAAAATCATAGTCTTTCTAAAGGTATTTCTTTGAAATCTTTTCAGGTTTTTTTTATTTTGACAAAACATAATTATAAATAAATAACAGTTAGAATACCTATTGTTATCCTCCAGTGCTATGAATGTATTTATTTGCATGGACAGGTCAAAGCTAATTAACCCTGTCCCTATGAGAAGTCAAATCTACCGGAACAGGACCGTTTGCTCCAGCATATGAATCTCTTGGGTATGTGTCAGAACAAATAAAGCTTCACATTTCACAGGAAAGTTGGAACATTTGGCAAAAATTGTGACCTGCGGTTGAATGGTTTTCTTCTTACAATTCACTCTCCAGACTGCGTGTTGATGTGCAGCAGATGGTGTATTGGATATTCATTGTTTTAAACATGAAAACAATGATAAACTCCAGAGAAACTGATGGAGAGCCATGCTTTCTGCCTGCAGACACAGCACGGCAACAAAAGTTTAATCATCCCTTCTGCTATAGTGCTGCTTGTTTGTTTGTTTTAATAAGTTCAGTCAAAATGAAGATAAACATGTAGAGCTGAATGATTTTAAGAAAAAAGTTAATTGCAGTTGTCTGGCAGATAACTGTGATTTCTAGCCTAGCAGTGCTATCTCTATTCATTCCATATATGGGTCTAGTGGTGCTTCATAGTCAGAGGAGGCGGGGCTAAAAGGTTGTCTTTCAAATCCTCTGTATGCAATAGGACGGTACTACAACCAATCAGTGTAATCTTTAGGATGACGTAGTTAGAGTGCCTGAAAGTTGACGGAGGAGTCTGGAGAAAGTTAGGAATGACTAAACAAAATGGTGGATTATGGAGCTGAACGACTGTTGTCGCTTCTGTAAAAAGAATTTAAAGATTGTTGACGTTTTCTCACATTCTTCACTCATCTGTGATAAAAGGAAATCTACACCTGTTGTTGTTCTTCTATGGTTGTTTATACTTGTTTCTCTACCAATCGTCACAGCGTCACTTTGTTAGGCCCGCCCTCTGACTCTATACTTCACTGTGATTGGTCGACCAGTTTCAGGGAAATCTAGACAAAAGTTACATTGAATGAAACTAGACTACTACGATAGAACATTAGATTTACTGATGCTAGGAGGAGCTAGTGTGGCTAGGCTACTACGATAGAACATTATATTTACTGATGCTAGGAGGAGCTAGTGTGGCTAGGCTACTACGATAGAACATTAGATTTACTGACGCTAGGAGGAGCTAATGTGGCTAGGCTACTACGATAGAACATTTGATTTACTGATGCTAGGAGGAGCTAGCGTGGCTAGGCTACTACGATAGAACATTAGATTTACTGACGCTAGGAGGAGCTAGTGTGGCTAGGCTACTACGATAGAACATTAGATTTACTGACGCTAGGAGGAGCTAGCGTGGCTAGGCTACTACGATAGAACATTAGATTTACTGATGCTAGGAGGAGCTAGTGTGGCTAGGCTACTACGATAGAACATTAGATTTACTGACGCTAGGAGGAGCTAGTGTGGCTAGGCTACTACGATAGAACATTAGATTTACTGACGCTAGGAGGAGCTAGTGTGGCTAGGCTACTACGATAGAACATTAGATTTACTGATGCTAGGAGGAGCTAGCGTGGCTAGGCTACTACGATAGAACATTAGATTTACTGATGCTAGGAGGAGCTAGCGTGGCTAGGCTACTACGATAGAACATTAGATTTACTGATGCTAGGAGGAGCTAGCGTGGCTAGGCTACTACGATAGAACATTAGATTTACTGACGCTAGGAGGAGCTAGTGTGGCTAGACTACTACGATAGAACATTAGATTTACTGACGCTAGGAGGAGCTAGTGTGGCTAGGCTACTACGATAGAACATTAGATTTACTGATGCTAGGAGGAGCTAGCGTGGCTAGGCTACTACGATAGAACATTAGATTTACTGATGCTAGGAGGAGCTAGCGTGGCTAGGCTACTACGATAGAACATTAGATTTACTGACGCTAGGAGGAGCTAGTGTGGCTAGGCTACTATGATAGAACATTAGATTTACTGACGCTAGGAGGAGCTAGTGTGGCTAGGCTACTACGATAGAACATTAGATTTACTGATGCTAGGAGGAGCTAGTGTGGCTAGGCTACTACGATAGAACATTAGATTTACTGACGCTAGGAGGAGCTAGTGTGGCTAGGCTACTACGATAGAACATTAGATTTACTGATGCTACAGTAGGACGGCCTAGTGTGGCGCGGCTATGCGATTTTCTTCAAATGAAATTTCAGTAGTTCAGCAACATTTGCAAACATCATATGAAGAATAAATGCCAGATCCTGCCATGATTTACCAACAGGTGGAAGAAAGAGGGAGAAAAGGAAAAAGGTGAAAAAATAAAACCTCTGGATTCCCACAGATGTGGGGATGAATGTGACACCTCAGCCTTATCAATCATGACACTCTCACTGCAGATCCACTGATGGACAAAGTCTGTGCCAGTTTAAACTGCTTGGACTTTTTTATCTCATAATTTAGAATTCACTTCATGCGTCTTATATATAAAGAACCTAAAAAATAACCCATTCATCGACAGATAAAACTCTGCGCCAGTTTAAGCTGTTTGTAATTTTTTTCATTTGCTATTTTTCATCTTCCTCTTCATCATTTTCTCTCTCAACTCTCTCAACTCTCCAACCTCCGTCTTTTTCGAGGCACAAATCTACGGTTACCTTTTATTGGAAAATACAGTTTCTGTCCTGACTGAAATACAGAAAAACATTGGCCACAAGTTTGAAATTCACACATATGATTTTGATCCAGTGACTCATGAAAAAACAAAAGACGTTTATGTTTGTTTGTGACAGTCAATGAGTTCAACTACAAAAACACAGCTTTGATGATCCCAAAATAGTATCGTCTGAAATCGTGACTTTCAGTCCAAAATGATAAATAGTTCAGCTTTATACATATGCATGCATATATATGGATGTACTTGTTCTTTTATATCCAAGATGAATTAGTGACAAGCTTTCTTTCTCTGACTAAACATTTGGATGTGAAAGGAAGAGACCCTGCTGCCAAAGTTGACTTTTCTAAACTCGTTCACTTCCTTGGCTGTGTTTGTAGACTGCTTTGGCCTTTCTTCTTTGGCAACTCAAACACTTCCTGTGGAAACACCTCTGGAGAATCCCATTTTGGCTTCCTCCTAAACTACCCCATAACAACAACAATAGCACACCGCCCAGCGGGGGACTACCTCAGTCATTTCAATGAGTCACAGAAAGCTCCAGCCAAAAAGACACCCACTGCAAACCCCAAAAAGTTAACAGAAACAAACATTTAAGACAATCGATTTCCTCAATTATTTTAAATTGATGAACTTAAAAAATACAATTTTCCAGAACTTAAAATGTAGATGGGTATTAAAGTATATACTGAAATTAAAACATGACTTATTAACTCAGTATTCTAAGGTTCTGTCAGTCTTACTGGGAGACTAAGACTGGGCTCAGTGTCTTTGTCCAAGGACACTTGGACATGTGGACAGCCAGAGCTGTATATATATATATATATATACTGTATATATATATATATATATATATATATATATATACGTATATATATATATATATATATATATTTAAGAATGAATAGGATTATATGCAGAATAAATGCTTACTTCCTGTTGCAGTGCCAGGTACATAATTTAAACACATGATAAATGACTAAAAGATAAGATCGTACTTTATTGTCTCGTCTGCATCCTTCTGAGGAGCAGTAAACACCCATGGGGACTCATCTGCAGACGTAAAGTGAGGCCCATGGTCAGTTACCTGGATGGAGGGTCTTTACCCTAACAAACATGTTTTTGGGTGATGGGGAAATTGGAGCACCTGGAGGAAACATGTAAACTCCACCAGAAAGACCCACACGATCCGGGAATCAAACTTCTGCTGTGATGCAAAAGCGCTAACCGCTCAGCCCCCGCTAACCGCTCTGCCCTCGCTAACCGCTCAGCCCCGCTAACCGCTCAGCCCTCGCTAACCGCTCAGCCCCGCTAACCGCTCAGCTCCCGCTAACCGCTCAGCCCCGGCTAACCGCTCAGCCCCCGCTAACCGCTCTGCCCACGCTAACCTCTCAGCCCCCGCTAACCGCTCTGCCCCCGCTAACCGCTCAGCTCCCGCTAACTGCTCAGCCCCCGCTAACCGCTCAGCCCCCGCTAACCGCTCTGCCCCCGCTAACCGCTCAGCTCCCGCTAACCGCTCAGCCCCCGCTAACCGCTCTGCCCCCGCTAACCGCTCAGCCCCCGCTAACCGCTCAGCCCCCGCTAACCGCTCTGCCCCCGCTAACCGCTCAGCTCCTGCTAACCACTCAGCCCCCGCTAACCGCTCTGCCCCTGCTAACCGCTCTTTCCCCGCTAACCACTCAGCCCCGCTAACCGCTCAGCTCCCGCTAACCGCTCAGCCCCCGCTAACCGCTCTGCCCCCCTCCCACAGTAGAACTGTCCACAGTGCTGTCCTGCCTTTAGCCATTTGTTCAGATCTAATTTCAAAGTAGTGATGGTGGTACTCTGCCTGATACTAACAGGAATGCTGTTCCATAGTCCTGCTGTTTTTACCCAGAATGCACTTTGGCCAAAGGTAGAATAGCTAAACAAACTTCTACAGTCTCCTCTAGATGATGCTCTTGTCATCCTTGTGATATTTGTGGGTCGACACAAACTCACAAATGTCTTAAGGGGAGGTGGAGCAAGATTATTTAATATTTTAAAAAATAGAATAAATGTGTTCAAATGAAATAAACCAAACTTTGGTATGATGGTACAGTGGTTTTTTGTCTAGTTGTGTTATGACTCAACATCATATGTAAAGTCTGGCTCCTGTTCATCTGTTTCCTCATTAACTTAAAATTGACAAGATTCATTTTAACTCTGCCTTTTTAATGTTTTTAAAAGTTAAATGTAAGTCAACAATGACTCCTACATTTTACAATCCTGAACCACACTGAGCTTTACTCCTTTAACAAATCTGTCAGGGTCTTCAGTAGTATTCTTACATGGAGAGGAGTTCATACGAACACTTTTAGAGGAATGGAGACACTCAACTATTTCGTTCAGTGCTTCATTTTGTTTGTTTGGATGGTGGGAGGAGCCAGAGTACCTGGAGGAAAACCACGCAGACACGTCTGTGAAGCACCAGTGAATGAATGTCCATTTGTTTAAATTATTCCCATATCTATACATATATGTGACCCGCCACCACCAAACCAGGCATAAGTGGCACTGAGCCGTTCAGAGCTACAGCCAAATTTAGGCTGGAAGGTGATTTGTTATTAGTGTTTACACCTTATCAAAAAACGGTACCTTAACACCTCTATGTTCACTTCCTGTGGTCATTACATTGAAATCCAATCAATAAAGGTGTTTATTGAGTCAATTATTTAAGCGGTGACAAAAGTTCAGGTATTGCTGAGCAAAGACAAAGACGACTTCCACCTCTTTTCGCCGAACAAAACGATCTCCGTTCCGTGGGTAAACACCCAAGTGTTTGGTACGAGGTAAAAGCTTATATTGAATGTTCTGTCCAATGGTGTAAGCCAAATGATTATAATACGTCACACTTCTGTCCTATTATTATAATATATAAAACTTCTGTGACATGTCCATCAGAGTGTCCTTTAACATCTGTCAACAATTTGTGTCAATCGGATACAAATTATTATGCGTTGCTAAGGACTTCCTACCCCAAAACAGTCCAAAACTTTAACGGACAATATCTAAAAATATGCAAATTGTAAAATATGTCCAAATGTGGATATTAAAATGACCATAACTTTGGTTCTACTTGTGATAGAAACATCATTTTTTCACCATCTTAAACCTTAGTTTCCACTCTACCAAGATACACACATAACTCTGTTTGGATTTACACACACTTATGCCTGGTTTACTGGTGGGGGATCACACACACACACACACACATATATATATATATAAAGATGTTCCAAGTTTTTTAATGATGTCACTTATGTTTAAATAACAAAAACTCACAAAGTTA
>CM035792.1:1432043-1442043 GCA_020466265.1 Siphamia tubifer | reverse complement strand
AATGTTTACATAATTAATTAAATTTTTTTAAATTTTAATTGTTATTTTTTATTATTTTTTTCTATGTATATATTTTTATTTTTGTAATTTAATTTTCAATTAATTGAATTAGAAATATTTTTTTGTAATTTATTATTTATTCATTTCATTTTTATGTCATCTCATCTGAACCCGCTTTATCCTCACTAGGGTCACAGGGGTCACTGGGGGCCTAATCTAGCTACAGTGGGTGAAGGCGGGGTCAGAGGTCACCCTATATGAGTCTCCAGGTCATCTCAGGACAAGACAGACAAACAATCACTCTCACATTAACACCTATGGACAATTTAGATTAACCAGTTAACCTATCAGTGCAAGTGTTTGGATGGTGGGAGGAGCCAGAGTATTTGGAGAAAACCCACACAGACACGGAGAGAACATGTAAACTCCACACAGAAACGTCTGGTGTGGGATTTGAACCAGGGTCCTTCTCGCTGTGAGGCACGAGTGCTACCCACTGCACCACCGCGCTAACCACTGCACCACCGCGCTACCCACTGCACCACCGCGCTACCCACTGCACCACCGCGCTAACCACTGCACCACCGCGCTAACCACTGCGCCACCACGCTAACCACTGCACCAACGCACTAACCACTGCACCACCGCGCTAACCACTGCACCACCACGCTAACCACTGCACCAGCGCACTAACCACTGCACCACCACGCTAACCACTGCACCAATGCACTAACCACTGCACCACCGCGCTAACCACTGCACCACCACACTAACCACTGCACTAGCCACTGCACCACCGCACTAACTCAATGAATACTGTAGATATCACCATGAAATTACAAAGGTCAAGGGTCAAGGTCACATGTAGCATAAAGGTCAAATTCACATTATTGGCTCTAATTCAAGAACAGGTTGTCATAGAAACTGGAGATCAGCAGAAACTAGGGACGGGGTTAAACATTCTGTGAGTACTAGTTGTAAGTGTTTTTAACACACCGTATTCCATGTCTTCTGTCTGTCCTTTAGGTGTGTTACCGTACTCGGCACCTGCCTTCCCCTTTGTCCCTCCACCCGTTGATTGCGTTGAAGCTCATCGGGGGTGCTCCGCAGACCCCCAGTGCGAGGCCTTGTACCGGGGCATGGATCTGTGTGCGGCCGAAGCACAGGAGTCCCTGCTGGGGGACCAGGCCACCACCGAATGCCTGGAAAGACAGGACGTTCTGTTGTCCAAACACCCTGCTCTGCTGCTGTGCAAGTGCCAGCGAGGCTTTCGTAAAGAAGAGCAGTGCCTGCACATTTACTGGAGAGTTCGTCTGCTGCCAGGTCAGTCCCAGCTCAGTAACGCTGGATCAGAGTTAGAGACTTAAAACCCACTCACTGGTGAATCTCATTTCACCTCTTCCTCCTTCAAACGTCTCTCTATCAGGGGTAGGGCTTGAACTGGGACACCCCTTCATCATCAGTTCACTCCACCGGATTGTTACGTAACCAAAAAGCACAGCTTTAACCACAACTAACATGTCTGCTGTCGTCGTCCTGCATATGAACAGATTTTTACGACCGTATCGTCCGCACTACAAGACACATTAAGTCAAAATTATGTGATAAAAAGACAATATTTTCCAATCACAGAAGTGCGATGCATCGACCCCTTATTCCACATTTATGCAAATAGCGATATTTTTTTCATGTGCATTTTATGTAGAAAATGACCATTACACATTGTGACAATGTCAAACTTTATACAATACAACATTTATCACAACTGAAAAACTGTTAATTATGGTGAAAATACTACATTTGTGTACTTCCTTCGTAGATGCTGCCATTTTTAAAAAATGTTTCGCAGTGTATTCTGGGAAATTTCTCATACCCCTCTGTTGGGAGTCTGCCTCTAGAAAATCTGTTTGAAGGAGGACAAAGCCCCTCCCCTTACTCCTCCTACTCCTCTGCCTTAACATGACACACCCCTAACCCTACATGTGGACACAGAACATTCAGCCTCTATGTGGATGTTTATCCAAAGCTGGATTTCAGTCATATTTTTAGTAATGATAAATGGTGTAGGTATCTATTGTCAAATGTTTGTCCATTACTGCAACGTTAACTGTATTATTAGAATGTATTAATATTAATAATAACTGTATTATAAGAATTATATATATATATATATCATCTGAAAGGCTTGAGGTAAGTTAGATTTTGACTTTTGTTAAGTTAAGGCTCATGTTAAAATCAAATCAACACAGTGTCTCTGTCCCACAGATGAAAGAATCATATTGATTATGCTGATGTGGCTTACATTTATCATTATTTATTCTCTCTCTCACTCACTCTTTATTCCTTTATTTATTTTACTTTACATCTCACCATTTTGACTTTTTGACATACATTCATTCATTCTTTATTTCTTTTACTGAAATGTTTTTAACCAGATAAATTCCCACTGAAAATCCAGAGGTGAATCGCACACACCATGATGAAAACCAGAATGGTGATAACAAGACAAAAAAGGCCAATAATTGAGTGTGTATCATAAGCTTTTCATCTGCATCCATCAGTACTGGAGTGTAGATCAGTAAGTGAACTAACAGTATCAGCAGACTCTTCCTCCCCTGTGGCCTATTAGTCAGTGGAGCATTAGTGTAATTACACACTCTTCAGTTCCTAACACTGCTAGGCTGCTCTAGCGTGTCATTACCATAAATATATAGCCTAGAATAGGATTTACATACATAAACACTTTACATGTTATTACATTCTTGACTGACTTTGTTCTTTGGAGTGTGTTTCAATAATTTGCAGGAACAATCCTCTTGTCCACCAGTCAATCAAGGCTCTGCTAAACGCTTTTCACCACCGGACAAAACACAAGCATATGTCCAGTTTATTTTTTATTATTTTTAAAATTTATTTAGAATATGAATGTCAAAACCAAAAATAAAGAAATAAAAATAAAGAAACATACAAAACCAAACACTTAAAGGTGTCATTCTGCTGAAAACCACTTTTGTCCTTTTGGAATCTGATGGCTCACCCAGCGTTACCATGGTGATGGCTCACCCAGCGTTACCATGGTGATGGCTCACACAGCGTTACCATGGTAATGGCTCACACAGCGTTACCATGGTGATGGCTCACCCAACGTTACCATGGTGATGGCTCACCCAGCGGTACCATGGTGATGGCTCACCCAGCGGTACCATGGTGATGGCTCACACAGCGTTACCATGGTAATGGCTCACACAGCGTTACCATGGTGATGGCTCACCCAGCGTTACCATGGTGATGGCTCACCCAGCGGTACCATGGTGATGGCTCACCCAGCGGTACCATGGTGATGGCTCACCCAGCGTTACCATGGTGATGGCTCGCCCAGCGTTACCATGGTGATGGCTCACCCAGCGTTACCATGGTGATGGCTCACCCAGACTTACCAGCACATGCTCCTTTGACAGTGGTTCATCACCTCCACTGGCTGCATACTGCATTCACACTAAACAACAACAGGAACCAGGGATCCAGAAAAAGACGGTCCATCTTATGTCACATGGAATTTAGCCCCACCCACCTGGGGTTAAGCCCGTCCCTGGCAGCAAATCTGAAGTAACATTAGCATTAGCACCTACAAGAAAGGAGAGCTGTTGCACAAACTGGAAAAAAATGGTGGATCAAACTGGTTCATGTGAAAATAAAGCTTCGTGCACAACAAGCAACAGCACCAAACCTAGCTGGATGCTTCTTGGATAAAAGTAAAGACACACACAGCGGGAGGGGGGAGTGTTCCTTCACACATTCTGAGCCAATCACAGACGCCTCATCAGCGCGTCATGGACATGTATGAGGAAGTAGAAGTAAACTGTGTTGTTCCACCTCCAGTCATTTTTCTACCGTGAAAAAACAACTGGAAACAAAACAATCTGAACGTTTTTATAAATAGAACCAACACACAATGAATTCAATAACAATGAAGAACAACAATATTAATAAATAACCATAGAATGAGTCCTTTAATAAAGTTAATATTAATAAATAACCATAGAATGAGTCCTTTAATAAAGTTAATATTAATAAATAAGCATAGAATGAGTCCTTTAATAAAGTTAATATTAATAACAATGAAGAACAACAATATTAATAAATAAGCATAGAATGAGTCCTTTAAACATACGACACATAATACATATTCAAAAAGGAGTGAGAAGACTATACATATGTAAACACACATTCATACATATCTCTCTCTCTCTCTCTCTCTCTCTCTCTCTCTCTCTCTCATTTACACACCATGGTGCGCTCACTTAGCTTTTTAAACACCAGTCACCTTGTGAGGTGTAGCAATGTTCTGTTAAAGTTGATTTTAAATCATCACACAGAGAAAACATTAGATGTTCCAGTAAATTCTGCTGCTAAATGTGGTGTAAAAACCCTCAGTAATGTCACCAACCTGAGTCAGTTCTGAACAAACTGTTTTTGTCATAGTCCACCTGTCATGTCATTGTCAGTAGGTTTGTCAGATGGATAACACAACTCATCCACTGTACTGCCAGGTTGTCATGGTAACAACTTGTTCCAGTGTGTAGCTGCTCTAAAAGTTCTATGACCTATGACCTCACCTCAGCTTTGGCTTTACTTTATGTTTTTAGTAAATGTTCTAAACTGGTGTTAAATGGTCGAATCACAGATGAACTGAACTCTGAGTTTTTACATTTATCTGATGGTCTGTGTTCAAGGTAACTCGAAAACCTATGGACGGATTTTGATGAAATTTTCAGGATTTTTTGGAAATGTGAACAGGAAGAACTGATTTCGTTTTGGGGTTGATCGGGGTGGGGTGGGGTGGGGTGGGGGTCTACCTTGGCGGAGGTCTGCGCTCTCAGAGTGTGAGATCATAAAGCTTCCTCTTCATAACCTACACTACAACGATAGAGTTTGTGCAGTGGAATGACATTATATATATATATATATATATATATATATATATATATATATATATATATATATATATATATATATATATATATATACACACACACACACACCAGTGATGCGCAGGTCAATGTATAAACGATTACAACTGACCACTTTAAATAGCCTGCCCGCAATTTGGACCGCAAGAAAAAGGACGGACCCGATCCACATTTTTAAAAGTAGTCAATGGTCTTTAGGAACATCACATGACCTTTGACCTTACTCACATATTTATTTATTTATTTCCGTGTTAAAATCCCATCTCACTTCCTGCCTGCAGCATCCACACTTGACTTTTTTTGTTTAGATGTTTCCAGAGCTTCCACTTTCCCAACTTTATTTTCTGCCTTATTTCTCTTATATTTTATTTTCTCATGTCAGATCAGCCTGCACACACACACACACACACACACACACACACACACACACACACACACACACACACACACACACACACACACCTGTACATACATATAAACACCTTCCTCATTCTCTGGAAAAATGTCTTTGTTCATCCTTTTAAATGGCTTCATGTCTGGACATTGTTTTAACTCTAAGTTGAATCTTTTCCACAGTCTCACTCTGCTAACTGAAACATAAAAACATTTCCTACTTGTATTTATTACATGAATCTTAAATGACTTTGGAGTTTGTTCTCACTCATTTTATATCAGGGGTGTCAAACTGTGGTCCACGAGGGCCGGTGTCCTGCATGTTTTAGATGTTTCCCTCTTCCATTCCACCTGGAGGTCATTACATCATTATCAGTCTGATGAGGAACTGATTATTAACTCTTTAAGTGTCAGTGATGATGTGTTATGAATGGATGATTTAGTTTAAATATTCAGAAAAATTCAACCATTTTCCTTTTAGTTTTGTGCATGGACAAGGTGCCAAAAAGCAAGTTTTTTAAAAAAAAATTTTCATTACATTTAAACATTTTTAAAGGCAAAATTAAAATTGCTGGGACCACATTTCAATACTAGTTTTCTTCTTTCGTAATTTTTTTCCCCTAAATTTTCCACATTATTGGTCATTTTGTAAATTTTTATTAGTTTTTGTTGCTCATTTTGTTTATTTTTTATTTTAGTATTTTTCTTTGATTTTCTGCCATTTGTGTCTTACTTTGCTCATGTTACCAATTATTGAGTTAGTTCTCAGGAGTTAAATGGTTAAACTGAATCACATGGAAGAAGGAAATATCTAAAACATGCAGGACACCGGCCCTCGAGGACTGGAGTTTGACACCTGTGTTTTATGTGATTAGAGTTCGACTATTAGTCCAATGTCACAGGCAGCTTTTATTATGTTATGTAACAATTGGTGGGGTATTAAAAACTGCATTCAAGGGTTTTATATGCTGTATTAAATAACAAATAGCATTACAGAAGGAAAGATGTCATTAGATTTATTGGACAAAAGGATCCATCAGATCTACAACAAGTACGGAACTTTTCTCTACTGAGAATATGGCTGGTTCTGTAGAACAACAGTTCATTTATTTTCATTTATTTCTCATTTTATTTGGTATAGAGGGATGATGTATATTAAATATTAATAAAATAAATGTATACAATGTATATAATGTCATAGTTGTGGAATACCTGCCAAAACAACGTCCATTTGTCACAACTTTCAACCTCAGCAAAGCCAAGTATGGAGAAATGTAAGAAAAGAAAACAAGGCACAGGCTCAAAGTGTAGAAAAATACTTAAAAATAATAATAAAACAAACATATATGACAAAGTTCCACAGGGTCATAGGTTAACTGGGCCTGGGGTGTCTTTACTTTACACTGAAGGTAAGAAAAACGAATATATACAGTGTTCTTTTTATTTTTAGTTAAGATAGCCTGTCTTCAAAAGGGTCCAAGTATTAATAAGTGTATGACAGAAGTGAAAGGGAAGTTGGTTTTTTTCATAAATATGTTTCCCCTCTTTAATATTTGTTTTTTTCAAGCAGAATTAGAAGAATCTATGACCATATATCTACCAGTGATGTCTCTAGACGCATAATTCAAGCCACATAATCCTGTTAGCCGCCTGTTCAATGGATGTAAAAAGTGCGATAGACAAATTGAACTCTGCTACAGGAAAATCTTGACCTGGTTTCCCTCACTTTGACTGTGACTATGGGGACCTTAAGGCTCCGCCCGTTCCAGGAAGCTCATGGGGCCGTAGATGGTAAAATGAATGAATGGTATTCAATGGTAAATAAACTGTTAAATGGTATCTGGTTTGTCATGTGACCTGAATCACACACATGTTGTTCTTCATAATGGTTGTGTGTTTTTGATCTTTACGTCACTTGTGAATGCTGTCTCTAATGCTTGCATGTGTTCCATTTCTTCAGGGGAGGACGAGCTGGCATTGTCTCCTTATGACAACACACTAATGGATACTCGCATGGCGTCCTTAGTGTCAGGTAAAACCCACTTGAACATACACGGGGTCTCCCATGTGGGCTGAGTTATGATCAGATTATTTGAGTCAGTATTAATCACTGTCACACATGGATTATTTAATGGCAGAAGGTTGGATAGATCTGTCACATATACATAATAAAGCTGCTCAGTCAATTACTTATTTCAGAGACACGTTAATCAATAAGAATCAACTAGAAGAGAGACCAGCTGATTGAAGGGAATGTACACATCGACTGATCTTTTTTCCAAAACATGTTAGACAGGATTTTAATCTTGGACGCAAGAACAACAAAAGATACACTGTAGACCACTGACCACTATATGTACAGATAAATGCTATGATTTGGAGATATATAAATACAATTTGATGGATGGATGGGTGGATGAATGGATGGATGGGTGGATGAATGGATGGGTGGGTGGGTGGTTGGTTGGTTGGATGGATGGATGGATGGATGGGTGGATGAATGGATGGATGGATGGATGGATGGGTGGGTGGGTGGATGGTTGGTTGGATGGATGGGTGGATGAATGGATGGATGGATGGATGGGTGGGTGGATGGTTGGTTGGATGGATGGATGGATGGATGGATGGATGGGTGGATGAATGGATGGATGGATGGGTGGGTGGGTGGATGGTTGGTTGGATGGATGGATGGGTGGATGAATGGATGGATGGATGGGTGGGTGGGTGGGTGGGTGGGTGGATGGTTGGTTGGATGGATGGATGGATGGATGGGTGGGTGGATGGTTGGATGGATGGGTGGGTGGATGTTTGGTTGGATGGATGGATGGATGGATGGATGGATGGATGGATGGATGGATGGAAGGCTGGATGGATGGATGGATGGGTGGATGGGTAGATGGATGGATGGATGGATGGATGGAAGGCTTGATGGATGGATGGGTGGGTGGATGGTTGGATGGATGGGTGGGTGGGTGGGTGGGTGGGTGGATGGTTGGATGGGTGGGTGGATGGTTGGATGGGTGGGTGGATGGTTGGATGGGTGGGTGGATGGTTGGATGGGTGGATGGTTGGATGGGTGGGTGGATGGTTGGATGGGTGGATGGTTGGATGGGTGGATGGTTGGATGGGTGGATGGTTGGATGGGTGGGTGGATGGTTGGATGGGTGGGTGGATGGTTGGATGGGTGGATGGATGGGTAGATGTGTCCATGACCCTGTGGTCATTGGGGGCACACAGATAGAGCAGGTGGCTTCATATAAGTACCTAGGGATCCACATGGACAATCAGTTGAAATGGCATGACCAGGTGGATCATCTCTGTGCAAAATTGGCACAACGATTGCACTTTCTCCGTAGGCTCAGACTCTTTGGTGTGAGCACAGGAGTTATGACTACCTTTTATGATGCTGTCCTAGGAAGCATTATTAGATATGGCATGGCTGCTTGGTTTGGAACACTCTCTGTCCAGCTCAAAGCCAGAATATCCAAAATGGAAAAAACAGCTATGAAGGTAATTGGGAGGCGAGACTCTCCTTCTCTCCAGTCTATCTTTGAAAAGACAGTGCTCGGTTTGGCTAATAGAGTGCTGTCAGATCCCTCACACATTCTATTCCCTGAATATGCGCTATTACCTTCAGGCAGACGTTACAGAGTGTGCAGTTGCAAAAGCAACCGTTTTAAAAATTCTTTTCTTCCCACTTCGGTGGTACTACTGAACAGCCGGAACGTGGCTCATAGATCGTAGTCTTTGGAATCCTGTTAGTTATGTCCCCTCTTACGTCCGGGGATTTGCACTTTTTTCTCTTACTTATTATTATTTATTGTTGCTTATTATTGTCTTCTTTCAATGACTGTACAATGCTGGTTTGTGTATTGTCTGTATGTGTTTTAAAACGTGATGTTAGACTATATGCACTTTTGCCCAAGACAAATTTCCCGTAAGGGACAATAAAGTATATCTCATCTCATAGATGGATGGATGGATGGGTAGATGGGTAGATGGATGGATGGATGGGTGGATGGTAGATGGATGGATGGATGGGTAGATGGATGGATGGGTAGGTGGATGGATGGATGGATAGATGGATGGGTGAGTGGGTGGGTGGATGGATGGATGGATGGATGGATGGATGGATGGATGGGTGGGTGGGTGGATGGTTGGTTGGATGGATGGATGGGTTGATGGGTGGATGGATGGATTGATGGACCCACTGGGTTTTGGAGTTTTTTCTTGCCGAGAAGGAGGGTCTAAGGACAGGGGATGCTTGGGACTTTTCATGTATCTCTGTAGTTGATTGTGTTTTTGTAAAGCCCTTTGAGACGACTTTGTTGTGATTTAGGGCTTTATAAATAAAATTGAATTGAATTGAATTGAATGGATGGGTAGATGGATGGATGGATGGATGGATGGGTGGATGGGTAGATGGATGGATGGGTGGATGGGTAGATCGATGGATGGATGGGTAGATGGATGGATGGATGGATGGATGGATGGATGGATGGATGGATGGATGGATGGGTGGATGGGTAGATGGATGGATGGATGGGTGGATGGGTAGATGGATGGATGGATGGGTAGGTGGGTGGATGGGTGGGTGGTTGGTTGGATGGATGGATGGATGGATGGGTGGATGAATG
>CM035792.1:1427043-1429543 GCA_020466265.1 Siphamia tubifer | reverse complement strand
TGATCATCATATTTAATCATTATGTATTTACATATTTGGTTTGTTTGGACAAATAAGCAGGAGTTTATTTTGGAGGGAAACAGGTGTAGTCTATATATAGGTGTTGTATGTGTGACTGTTTCCTCCTTCACTATGAATCTGAATGTTGGTTCAGCATATGTGATGCATAAATGTACGGTTAGGGTCCATACACGTAGGGTTAGGGTCCATAAACGTAGGGTTAGGGTCCATACATGTAGGGTTAGGGTCCATAAACGTAGGGTTAGGGTCCATACATGTAGGGTTAGGGTCCATAAACGTAGGGTTAGGGTCCATACATGTAGGGTTAGGGTCCATAAACGTAGGGTTAGGGTCCATACATGTAGGGTTAGGGTCCATACATGTAGGGTTAGGGTCCATAAACGTAGGGTTAGGGTCCATAAATGTAGGGTTAGGGTCCATACACGTAGGGTTAGGGTCCATACACGTAGGGTTAGGGTCCATACACGTAGGATTAGGGTCCATACACGTAGGGTTAGGGTCCATACATGTGTGGGACAGCGGTGGCTCAGTCCTTTATATGTGTATGGTTAGAACTCTGTGATGAACGAGGGTCAAAGGTCACCAAAAGCATCATGGGTAGCTCCGTCATAGCCAATGGGCTGATATGTACAGTACGTACATGACGTATTTATGTACATTACGTAGTTGTGTACAGTACGTACATGACGTATTTATGTACATTACGTAGTTGTGTACAGTACGTACTCTAATGTATTTATGTCTATTATTGAGTAGCTGGGTCTGTGGTAAGTAGAGGTTCCACTGTACGTTGGTTCATAAAACTACTATTAGATACTTGTGATGCTTCTGTAAGTGTTATTGTCTAGTTTTATTTCTCCTTCCATCTCTGCCTTGGCTGTATTTGAACAGTTATTGTGTTCTTCACCCCCAGCCTCATCTTTCATGCAACTGGATGGTGAGAACCAGTGTTTGAAAGCAGCACAGGACTGTGGCTTGTATGAGAAGTGCGGTTCCCTGCGGTCAGAATATGTCTTGGCCTGCACCAAGAGGATGCCTGGAACCAGCCGCTGCAACCAACACAAGTGCCGGCGAGCCCTGCGGCGTTTCCTGGAGAGGGTACCTGAGGAGTACAGTTTGGGTGTCCTGTTCTGCCCCTGCACTAATGCCCTGTGTGGGGAGAGGAGGAGGAAAACCATTGTACCTTCCTGCTCGTACCAGGACATGGATGGAACACAACCTCACTGCCTCCACCAGCAGAGCTTATGTCGCCGAGAGGACCTCTGCAGGTCAGCCCCAAAAATACCTCCAGAAATAATTAGGAAATAAAAGGTCAAAATTGTGAGATAAAAACTCATACATATATGAAAGAAAATGGCTAATTATGAGAAAAAGAGTTGAAATTGTTCGAAAAAGTTTAAATTCTGAAATAAAAACTCAAAATTACGACATAGAAAGTCACAATTCATTCTGTCGCATCTGTTTAGTTTGAAAAATGAATGAGTCTATTCTGAGAATGTAAAGAATATAAGGTACATATATTTATATAAATGTAAAGAATATAAAGTACATATATTTATATAAATGTAAAGAGTATAAAGTACAAATATTTATATAAATATAAAGAGTATAAAGTACATATATTTATATAAATGTAAAGAATATAAAGTACATATATTTATATAAATGTAAAGAGTATAAAGTACATATATTTGTATAAATGTAAAGAATATAAAGTACATATATTTATATAAATGTAAAGAGTATAAAGTACATATATTTGTATAAATGTAAAGAATATAAAGTACATATATTTATATAAATGTAAAGAATATAAAGTAGAAATATTTATATAAATGTAAAGAGTATAAAGTACATATATTTATATAAATGTAAAGAGTATAAAGTACATATATTTGTATAAATGTAAAGAGTATAAAGTACATATATTTGTATAAATGTAAAGAGTATAAAGTACATATATTTGTATAAATGTAAAGAGTATAAAGTACAAATATTTATATAAATGTAAAGAGTATAAAGTACATATATTTGTATAAATGTAAAGAGTATAAAGTACATATATTTGTATAAATGTAAAGAGTATAAAGTACATATATTTATATAAATGTAAAGAGTATAAGGTACAAATATTTATATAAATGTAAAGAGTATAAAGTACAAATATTTAAATAAATGTGTCCATGACGCGCTGATGAGGCGTCTGTGATTGGCTCAGAATGTGTGAAGGAACACTCCCCCCTCCCCTCTGGCTCTGTGTGTGTTTACCATCCCAGAGTAACATCCAGCTAGGTTTGGTGACGTCACTTGTTTTGAAAACGTGCAGTAAAAAAACAGTCTTTATTTCCACAGAGACACATGAACCAGTTTGATCCAACAGTTTTTTACAGTTTGTGCAGCAGCTACTGTGGCGCCGTCTGCTCTAGTAGATGCTAATGCTAATGCTACTGCAGATTGGCTGCAATGGGGGAGGGGCTTA
>CM035792.1:1412043-1417043 GCA_020466265.1 Siphamia tubifer | reverse complement strand
CTGGTTCAGGAGGACGAGCTGCTGAACAACAACCACCTGCCGGAACACAACAACAACGACGTTAGTGCAGACACTGCCGCTCCTCACACTCACAACACGTTTGAAAAGAGCTTCCAGACGTTTCCTCTTTTCAGTGTCTGTTTTCTATCATTTCAGCTCATCCTGTCACACACTGATGTTTATTTATTCTCTTTGTTTCATCTCCACCACTGAGGCTTTTAACTTTTTATCACTTTTTATTGTTTTCTGTTTGAGTTCTTCCAACCCATTTTTTTCTGTTTTTGCTTCTTGACAACGTTAAGATGAATCTTATTTATATCATTTGAAACATTGTAAATAGAAGATACTGTATAATACTATAACCAGCTACTGAAGACAGTTGTCCAGTAGAAGTTACCATGAAACAGAAGAGGGTCAGGCCAGGAACCCCAGGTCCAATGAGGTACAGTACAGTAACATTTTTACTTAATTATATATATATATATATATATATATATATATATATAGCGACTTTGGTGTGGAAGGTTGCCGGTTCGAATCCCAGGTGTGCCCTTAGGCAAGGCACTTTACGCTATACATGCCTATACCTCACGATGAGCGATACAATAAATAAAAAAATAAATAAATATATATATATATATATATATATATATATATAATAAAAAATGTTCCTCTCGCCCCACCTGGGCGGTGTCTCCTTCAGACTCGGGTCCTCTACCAGAAGCCCCTCCCACCTGGGCGGTGTCTCCTTCAGACTCAGGTCCTCTACCAAAGGCCCCTCCCACCTGGGCGGTGTCTCCTTCAGACTCGGGTCCTCTACCAGAGGCCCCTCCCACCTGGGCGGTGTCTCCTTCAGACTCGGGTCCTCTACCAGAGGCCCCTCCCACGTGGGCGTTGTCTCCTTCAGACTCGGGTCCTCTACCAGAGGCCCCTCCCACCTGGGCGGTGTCTCCTTCAGACTCGGGTCCTCTACCAGAGGCCCCTCCCACCTGGGCGGTGTCTCCTTCAGACTCAGGTCCTCTACCAGAGGTCTGGGAGCCTGAGGGTTCTGTGCAGGATCTTAGCTGTTCCTAACAATGTTCTCTTTTGGACACAGATCTCTGATGTTGTTCCTGGTATCTGCTGGAGACATTGTCCCAGCTTGGGGGTCACTGCCCCTAGTGCCCCCATCACTACTGGTACCACTGTTGCCTTCACACTCCACATTTTCTCTAACTCCTCTTTCAGCCCTTGGTATTTCTCTTCTCTTCTCATGTTATTTCTTTCTCATGTTGCTATCACTGGGGACTGCTACATCTATCACCACCACTGTCTTCTCATGTTTATCCACCACCACTATGTCAGGCTGATTGACCATCACCATCTGGTTTGGATCTGGAAGTCCCACAGGATCTTGGCCTGTTTGTTCTCTGTCACCTTTGGGGGGTTCTCCCATCTTGATCCTGGGACCTCCAGTCCATACTCTTTACAGATGTTCCTGTACAGTATGTCCTCTACCTGGTTATGCCTCTCCATGTATGCCTTGCCTGCCAGCATCTTACACCCTGCTGTGATGTGCTGGACTGTTTCAGGGGCTTCTCTACACAGCCTACACCTGGGGTCCTGTCTGATGTGGTAGACCCCGGCCTCTATTGCTCTGGTGTTCAGAGCTCGTTCTTGTGCAGCCATGAGTAGTGTCTCTGTGCTGTCCTTTAGTCCAGCCTTTTCCAGACACTGGTATGTCTTTCCCATATCAGCCACTTCCTCAATTTGCCGATGGTACACGCCATGCAAGGGTTTGTCCTTCCATGATAGCCCCTCTGGTTCCTCGACTTTACTGGGCTTTTGTTGCCTGAGGCATTCACTTAGCAGTTGGTCATTGGGGGCCATTTTCTTGATATATTCCTGGAGGTTCGCCGTTTCCTCCTGGACAGTAGTTCTAACACTTACTAGTCCTCGGCCCCCTTCCTTTCGCTTAGTGTACAGCCTCAGGACACTGGACTTGGGGTGGAACCCTCCATGCATGGTAAGGAGTTTCCTTGTCTTGATATCAGTGGCTTGTATCTCTTCCAGTGGCCAGGAAATTATCCCAGCTGGGTATCTGATTACTGGCAGGGCATAGGTGTTAATGGCCTGGATCTTATTTTTGCCGTTCAGCTGACTTTTCAGGACCTGTCTTACCCTCTGTAGGTATTTGGCTGTGGCTGACTTCCGAGCTGCCTCCTCATGATTACCATTTGTCTGTGGGATCCCTAGGTATTTGTAACTTTCCTGCACATCTGTGATGTTCCCTTCAGGTAGGTCAACCCCTTCAGTTGTGATCACCTTTCCTCTTCTAGATATCATCCGCCCACATTTATCTAGTCCGAATGACATCCCAATGTCTTTGCTGTAGATCCGGGTGAGGTGAATTAGGGAATCAATGTCACGCTCATTCTTGGCATACAGCTTGATGTCCTCCATGTAGAGGAGGTGGTTGATGGATGTTCCACTTCAGAACTGCTATCCAAAGCCACTCTTTGAGATGATCTGGCTGAGGGGGTTTAGGCCTATGCAGAACAGCAGGGGGGACAGAGCATCTCCTTGGTAAATGCCGCATCTGATGCTCACTTGTGCAATTGGCTTTGAGTTGGCCTCCAGAGTTGTCTTCCACAGCCTCATTGAGTTCTGGATGAACTCTCTTAGTGTCCTGTTGATGTTATACAGTTTTAAGCATTCCAGTATCCCTGTGTGTGGCATTGAGTCATAGGCTTTCTTGTAGTCAATCCAGGCAGTGCACAGGTTGGTGTTCCTCGTCTTGCAATCTCGGGCAATTGCCCTGTCAACCAGTAGCTGGTGTTTGGCTCCCCTGGTGTTGTTGCCTATTCCTTTCTGTGCTCTGCTCATGTATTGCTCCATGTCTCTACTCATCTTAGTCGCTATGATGCCTGATAGTAGCTTCCATGTGGTGCTGAGGCAGGTTATAGGCCGGTAGTTAGATGGTATTGTTCCCTTCTGGGGGTCCTTCATTATGAGGACTGTCCGGCCCTGGGTTAGCCACTCTGGGTGGTTTCCCGATATCAGCAGCTGGTTCATCTGTGCTGCTAGGCGTTCATGGAGTGCTGTCAGTTTCTTAAGCCAGTAGGCATGAATCATGTCGGGCCCTGGTGCTGTCCAACTCTTCATCTTGGACACGCTGGTTTGGATGTCTGCTAGTGTGATGACTACTGGTTCTTGTTCTGGGAGTTGGCTGTGCTCTGCCTGTAAGTCTGTCAGCCATTGGGCATTGGTGTTATGTGTTGCCTCCTTCTCCCAGATGCTCTTCCAGTATTGCTCAGTCTCAGCCCTAGGTGGGTCCGTTGTCACCTTGTCCCGCTGCCATTGAGAGTAGACCTTAGCTGGTTTGGTGGAGAACACCTGGTTTATTCTCCTGGCCTCTACCTCTCTTGTGTATCTCTTTAGGCGGGTAGCTAGTGCTGTGAGCCTTTGCTTAGCAGTCTCCAGTGCCTCAGCTGTGGACAGTTTGTTGTATTTCTTGGGCAGTTCTTTCCTCAGATTCACACCTCTGTTTAGTTCTGTTAAAACACTGACTTCTCTCTGTGCTGCCATGATCTTTGCCTCTAGCCTTCTCCTCCATAGGGCAACCTTCTGACTGTTCATCTTGTAGCCAAGCATCTCTAGGATTGCTGTTGCTGCTGCGTACATCAGCTGATTGGTCTCACTGATGGTAGTGGTAGGGACAGTTTGCAGTGCAGTGTTCAGGTCCTCCAGTAGAGACTGGTCTGGTACTTTGTTCTTTAGCCTTGGCAAGCAGGTAGTTGTGTTCCCCCAGGATTTCATGATTCAGCTGCCCTTGTGTTTAGTTTTTCTGGGGCTTGGTACCCAATCTCCATATTTGGGGGTGATGGTGAAATCACCTCCAAGCTGACCTTTCGTCCTGGCTCCCCCTTGCCGTAGCATCTTTGTACCGTGGGTGAGGTACAACACCGTACCTCATCGATCTCTAGCTGTGATAGCAACCTCTTATTGCGGATATTCGAACACTGAGCTAGGAGCTGTTTCTTAGTCAGTGAGGATGTGGGGTTTGGAAGCAACCATTTCTCCCACATCCTCTGCATGTACCCTCTCTCACTGGGGTTACTCCCGTAGTAACACTCCATCAGTACCATGTTCTCTGCCCTCCTCCATGAATGTCTTGTTCCAGTAGCCAATTTAACATCAGGGTGTCCTGGTTCCTCAACACCTGATATATTAGGTCATTGTGACTGAAACTGTATGACAGGGTTGTTGTTTTTGTTTGTTTTAAATGAGATAAAATAATAGTATATTTTGAAGTGTGTTGTTAGGTTAATGCACTAGAGTCTACAGTAACTTTTTAATTTTTCCAGGGTTTTAAAGATAATTTGGGTCTGTAGTCACCATGGTCAGTCACATCATACCATCCTCGCCTTACTTTGCTGCTTGGGTTTGTTTGTTTGTTTGTTGTACTGTGGACAATAACCCTGAGTCAAAAAACATATTGATGAAAGTTGTCATAATTCACACATCAAAGGGTTAACAGAGAAGGACAGCTGACCACAAGTGCTTTTCCTGAGTGGAACTGATAAGTCACCACTTCTGCTGCTTCTTCATTGAGTTAAATTGGGTTAAATTGGGTTAAATTGGGTTGAATTGGGTTGAATTGGGTTGGATATGCTTACATTCGCTTTGATAAGTAAAAGTATTTTCCGGCAGATTCTACCAGCTACTGTCTGAGGGCACCGTGAACCATCCCTTCTCACACTGGAGCATTGATGACATTGTTCCTAAATGTTGTGTCTCATGTGTCAGAGGATGAGGACATGTGGAGAACATACGTCCTCACCCTTTTGTCTGCTCTTCTAAACAATAGGAAGGAAGTGAACACCATTGAGCTCTTCTCTTATTGTGTAGGTGTTTTATTGTGGATGAAGATCTGGATGAAATTGACCTGGAAATGCTTTTGAAAACAAGTATATGGTATCGTACTTTTATAGGATACTATACATAAATAATAAATAAAG
>CM035792.1:1397043-1407043 GCA_020466265.1 Siphamia tubifer | reverse complement strand
CTGTGGTCTACAGCCTGTCTGAAAGGACGGAGTGGACGACGTCTGTGTGACACGTTATGGGAAAGTGTCCTGGGGACAAGAGTTATCTGTCATAAACACATGCTAGTTGTGGATTAAAACACACTTCTACCAATAAACGTCAACTCCTGAAAGATTTTATAAGTGATTTATTGATTAAATGTCACATGTTTTCATATTGTCTTTCTACCGTAGACCTCTGTTTTTCTGTTGAATCAGGTCTATTTGGGTTATTGTGATTTATTATGTAGAATATGTTCTAGTGTATGAACAGTATAAATGTTTTCACACTAGTTTTCTACTTTACACCTCTATCTGATAACACATATTTGTTCTGAATGGGTCTACTAGTTTTTATGATGTATTATTATTCAGCAGGTTTTATCTGTACAGTCTTTGGTATACTGTGATCTGATATTTGGATTTTATTTCAGTGTGTTTGCTCAGTTATAAAGGTAGCTCTAGTGTTGTCATGTTTTTATGTGTTGATATTTCTAATAAAATGAAGAAACACTGAGGATTTATTCATTCAAGTCAATTCAATCAAACATGTAATCAATATGTTAGCTATAATCAATACGTTAGTTATAATAATAAGTTAGCTATAATCAATATGTTACTTATAATCAATAAGTTAGAGATAATCAATATATTAGCTAGAATCAATATGTTAGTTAGAATCAATACATTCATTATAATCAATATGTTACTTATAATCAATATGTTAGCTATAATCAATATGTTAGTTGTAATCAATACGTTAGCTATAATCAATACATTAGTTATAATCAATACGTTAGCTATAATCAATACGTTAGCTATAATCAATATGTTAGCTATAATCAATACGTTAGTTAAAATCAATGTTAGCTATAATCAATACATTAGCTATAATCAATATGTTATTTATAATCAATACGTTAGTTATAGAACACAACTCAACTGGAATTAATACACAGGAATATTCCAGAAATAAATAGAAACAGACTGACATGTTTGGACTAAAACTGGACTAAAATACCTCGTGTTAACGTCTGAGTAAAAGTTGAATAAAATGTTTAGACTTTTAGTCGACTAAAATATGACTAATAAAAATGATTTATGAAAAACTAAAGGTGACAAAGACTAAGAATGAACTTTAACAAAAGACTAAAATGAAAAATGGGGGGAAAATTAACAATGAATCAAAATGTAATAACTTGTTATAATAGGTATTTTTTTCATAATGTGATTTTATCACACAACAAAATGAAAAACTAATTATATTTGGACGTTTATTACAAAATACAGCTCAACAGGTTAGGGTTGGACTCCTCTAGTGTAACACAGTCAACCAGCAAAAACAAAACAACCTTGCTTTGTATCGGAGTTGAAGACACACATGTAGACAAATAAAATCTATAATCTTTATATTAATTAGTAAAATTCACCCATTGTGGAGTTATCTGTGCCAACTGGCAACCAATGAAAATAGGTTTGTGACTCATTTAGGAACAAACACAAAGTTTGGGAATGTGTTTATTTAAAGTTGTTAATGAACTACAATTAGTTGAGTCCCCTGGGCGCCCAATGAACATTACAGTTAAAATTTAAGATTTCCATACTGGAAGTAATTCAGCAACTTGAGGGCACATGTTTAATTGTTTCAGCATTCTTGATTTCAGATAGTTTGAAGCAGCACTAGAAAAATGCTGCAGCCACTTCACTTCAAACATTTGCCCCCAAACCACGTTTTCTTAACGTGGTTTGACAATCAGAGTACAAAATATCAGTTTATATACAAGTACACATCCTAAAAATATCAGTTAATATATAAGTACACATCCTAGTGTTGGCGTAGTGTTGGCCCAGTGTTGGATTTATGTTGGTCTAGTGTTGGCTTAGTGTTGGATTTCTGTTTGTCTAGTGTTGGCCTAGTGTTGGCCCAGTGTTGGATTAGTGTTGGCCCAGTGTTGGCCCAGTGTTGGATTAGTGTTGGCCCAGTGTTGGATTAGTGTTGGCCTAGTGTTGGCCTAGTGTTGGCCCAGTGTTGGATTATTGTTGGCCTAGTGTTGGCCTAGTGTTGGCCCAGTGTTGGCCCAGGGCACCACATTGACCAGATCCGGCCCTGCTGTATATATAGGTGTTATTAAAATAATGTTATACAGTGTGTCCCAGGACCAGTGTCCAGCAGCTCATTGTTGACCCATGTGGGAGCGTCAGAGTTTGTGTTCAGGTTATATTTCAAACTAATGTAATATCTGTTGTGTTTTAGCCACATCTTCACACACAAAACTTTCTATATGACGTCTCATACATAAGTTGTAGTCGTTTCCAACCTTGAAATGGATGGATGTTAAAAGGTTCTCACTGAGATTAAACTAACGGGAATGAATCTGAATGAACTTTGACCCGTCATGTTATTACGTCAGTGGGGTCGTATCTTCAGTCACATGACTTGAGGCCAGTATGAAGTAGATTCATCAATTTTATTCATTCTTTAATTTTCTAAACCACTTAATTGTTGAGAGTCACATGATGGTTGAGCTACACTGTCCCAGTCCCACAGGACTGACGTACAAATGAACATTCATTCATTCTCACATTCGCACCCAAAGACAAATATGTCTTTGGACAGTGGGAGGACGTTAGTACAGACACAGGTGGAAAAAACAGTCAAACTCACACTGTTACCCATGACAGGGTTAACTACTGTTCCAAATGTCGCCCATACTACTGACCATTTAGTCCAGTAACTTCAAACTGGTTTTAGTTTGAACTCAGCTGTTAGTGTCGTTGCTGCTTCAAATTGTCCCTCCTGAATTTCACAATCTGTCAAGTCTTTATTTAAATTTATTTTCTTATAAATGACGACTTTCTACTGTTCTTTACTTCCATGAGTCTTTGTTTTTTTTATTTTTTATTTTTAGTCTGCCCACGAGCTCACACACATTTATTTATTTGTTCCCTTTTTCATGAGTGTAAGAATTTAAATGCAATCTTTTGATTTTGTTTTGTACATTTCCAACAAATTACAGTTATAAAAACAAAGTAAAGAGAACTACATATTTTAAGTAGTATTTTATGCCATGTCCTTAGGCTGCTGAAGTAACACTTGCTTTGAACAGATAATTACACCTGTTGTAATAAAGTTGGTTTAACGTAGGTCAGTGTGTTATATGACGAAGGTTTCACACACAAATATTTAGTAAATTAAAATAATTATTCTAGAAAGGAAGGAGTAGTTAATACAACTTAAAATAGTTAGTTCTCTTTGCTTGTTTTTATAAGTGCAATCGATTTGCATGATTTTTCTGAGTAACAACAACTAATAATTGGGTTTGACAGCGTACCAAGGCTCTTTGCAGTACCATATGTTTTGGATCATAAGTCACAGTTATTTTCATAGTGTAGCCAGGGGTGAAGTATATGTGACCCACCACCACCAAACCAGGCATAAGTGGCACTGAGCCGTTCAGAGCTACAGCCAAATTTAGGCTGGAAGGTGATTTGTTATTAGTGTTTACACCTTATCAAAAAACGGTACCTTAACACCTCTATGTTCACTTCCTGTGGTCATTACATTGAAATCCAATCAATAAAGGTGTTTATTGAGTCAATTATTTAAGCGGTGACAAAAGTTCAGGTATTGCTGAGCAAAGACAAAGACGACTTCCACCTCTTTTCGCCGAACAAAACGATCTCCGTTCCGTGGGTAAACACCCAAGTGTTTGGTACGAGGTAAAAGCTTATATTGAATGTTCTGTCCAATGGTGTAAGCCAAATGATTATAATACGTCACACTTCTGTCCTATTATTATAATATATAAAACTTCTGTGACATGTCCATCAGAGTGTCCTTTAACATCTGTCAACAATTTGTGTCAATCGGATACAAATTATTATGCGTTGCTAAGGACTTCCTACCCCAAAACAGTCCAAAACTTTAACGGACAATATCTAAAAATATGCAAATTGTAAAATATGTCCAAATGTGGATATTAAAATGACCATAACTTTGGTTCTACTTGTGATAGAAACATCATTTTTTCACCATCTTAAACCTTAGTTTCCACTCTACCAAGATACACACATAACTCTGTTTGGATTTACACACACTTATGCCTGGTTTACTGGTGGTGGGTCACATATGTGAAATTATTAACTCATAATTATATTATTTCACATGTTATTTTCACACTGACAACCACCAGACGGCGCTGTTGAGCATATTCTTTATGCCATAGTTCTCTGAATAACTCTTAATATGTTACGTTAACATGCCAGGCACATTCTCAGTTTGTTATTTATGCATCATGTGGCGTTAGCTGAATGTGTTTCGTTAGCATATGTTAGCATACCGTACAGCTATTCAAGAAATGTCTGTTCTTGGTGTTGGATTTCATCAAATAAATGTCCCTCCAAAAATGTGAGTTAAACTCCAGTGTGACCGATACAGTGGTACCTCTACTTACAAAATTCATTGGTTCCAGAAGTGTTTTTGTACCGTCAATTGTTCGTAAATAGTTTCATTTTATATGTAAAAGGTGTGATTGGTTCCAAGGCCCCCAATACTACCCTCTAAACCTTTTAAAAATGATTAAAAAAAGTACCAGTACTGTTTTATAAACAGATGTAATATATTGGTGTCAGTGGGTAAATGTGTCTTCACTGACTGAACATTAAACATTAAACCATTCAAATGAACCAGACACGTGGGTCATTTTCACACCAGACATGTGGGTCATTTTCACACCAGACATGTGGGTCATTTTCACACCAGACATGTGGGTCATTTTCATACCAGACATGTGGGTCAATGTTTGTTTTGTCACTTTCACCTTCAGTGGTGTTTGTTGACGTAGACATGTAGATCCAGGGACCATTGACTTTGACCACTTTTCGCGATTTTCCTAGGGTGGGTGGGGCGTCTGCGTCGTTGGGGTGATGGCACGGCTTGTGGACAATTTTTCAGGGTGTTTTTTTTTGGGAGGAGTTGGTGGGTTTTTGCTGGCATGTCTTTGCTTGAAGTCACTTTCTTTGGACTGGGGGTGGGTCAGTGCTGTGGGGGGGTTTTGGTGGACGCACTCGGGGGGACTCGCAGGGCAGCGGTGGCTCTGTCCTTTCCATGTATATGGTTAGAACTCTGTGATGAATGAGGTCAACGTTCACCAAAAGCATGATGGGTAGCTCCCTCATAATCAATGGGATGATACGTACAGTACGTACAGAGTATTTATGTGGTAAAGGTTTTTCGTTACTTGGCTGGGTCTGTGGTTAGTAGAGGTACCACTGTATATTCATTTTTCCTTCTTTATTCTGCATTTTTTTGGCTGGTGCGATTTCTAGTCCAGAAAATACAGTATGTAAATGCTGAAACCCTTTTGTCTTGTGTCAGGTGGTGTTGGAAAGTGAAGAAGAAGAGGATCTGAGACAGACGGACGAGGAGCTGAATGAAGGCGGCCAGTTTGACATCATCCAGATGTACTCAGAAAGAGCCACTGTTTCCAACCTGGGCTCCTCTGGGACTGGAGGGGTTGCATCTCTTACCACTACCCCCCCTAAGCCCATCATCCTATTGGTCCTTCTGCTCTTATCTGCCTCCCTGAGCTGGGGCTAGGCCACATCATATAGAGGAAACACACTCACACACACACTCGCACACATATCGACATACTGGACCTGACAACAATACTGGACTGATCGTTGAAAAATTATACAAGACATAGTGAAGAAATGGACTTCACGTCTGTTAGTGGCATCCCCTCGATTCCTCACATCTGTCCTGGCTTTCCTCGTTAACTTTATGTGGCACTTTCCTCAGTTTGGTCTGATTGCAGCTGCAGGAGGTTTTTCCAGTCCTAGGGAAAATAGATTGCCAGACATTGTGTGATGCTGCTATCAACTGACAAGTAAGCGTTTTTGCTAAACTTATTTTCTGTGAGATGGTCATAAAAACTGTTGTTGTGGAGAATTAACATTGTGACAAAATCAAATCCTTAGCAGAAATGATAAGCTCTGCTCATGCACGCAGTCATGAGACCAATAGATGTCTCTCCAGCACTAAAGAAGCAGAAGCAGACTGACATAAGTGAGATAAGTGAAATTAAGGAAAATCTAGTTTTGAAGTGAAGGCAGAGGATGATGAAGGGATTATTATTATTATTATTCTCCTGTACTTCCTCTGCCAGTAAACTATTGCATTAGTTATAGTGGGTTCTAGTCAATATGGTGCCCTAGGCCAACACTAGACCAACACTAGGCCAACACTAGGCCAACACTAGACCAACACTAGGCCAACACTAGACCAACACTAGGCCAACACTAGGCCAACACTAGACCAACACTAGGCCAACACTAGACCAACACTAGGCCAACACTAGACCAACACTAGGCCAACACTAGACCAACACTAGGCCAACACTAGACCAACACTAGGCCAACACTACGCCAACACTAATCCAACACTAGGCCAACACTAGACCAACACTAGGCCAACACTAGGCCAACACTAATCCAACACTAGGCCAACACTAGACCAACACTAGGCCAACACTAGGCCAACACTAGACCAACACTAGGCCAACACCCCTCTTTCCTTTTAGTGTAATTGTAAATGATCATGTGTAAACATAGTGTCCTACATCTGATGGAGTACGTACTGAGTGTCCATGAATAATCACTGTCAATGTTAAGTTTAATGATTTATTTACTGTATTTTCCACAATATAAGGTGAACTGGATTATAAGGAGCATGAAGTGAAGATAAAATGGTCATAACGATAAACCTCGTCAAGTTTTAACATGGAATAAAAAGTCAAAATTCCCAGTCATTAAGCACAATCAGAATTAATCCTTATATAAGATGCACTGTGAGAAATGTTTCGGTGTGCCTTATAGTCCAGAAAATACAGTATCTTAATACTTAATATTCTAATTCTGTGGGACTTTGTGCCACCAAGACATCTGGTACCCTAGGCGACCGCCTAGTCTGACTATGACTAACACCGGGCCTGGTACCCCCTGCAGACGTAACTCTTTACTCATTTAATAAAACCCCTTTAAAACACATTTTATATATTTTTTTGGCATTTGTACAATTCGTTAGCTCTTTTCTGCAAATTTAGTCAAGCTACAAAAAGACCTCTGTATTTTATAAACTAAGCCCTCAAAATCTAAAATTTTTACCTGACCCTTACTACAAGAAAGTGTGCTTAGCTCAAATAAAAAACAAAAAGAAGAGAAAAAAAAGACCAAAAAAGGACAAGAATCTAGGTTGTGGTCCTGCAAACAGTAACCTGTAGGAACCCTGGTCTTTGAAGAATCTGTTTAAGTTCTTTTTTTTTTTTTAGGACTGTGGTATGGACTCTAACACCAGTGGATATACACTCAACAAAAATATAAACGCAACACTATTGTTTTTGCTCCCATTTTTCATGAGATGGACTCAAAGATCTAAAATTCATTCCAGATCCACAATATTACCATTTCTCTCAAACATTGTTCACAAATGTGTCTAAATGTGGTGATAGTGAACACTTGTGCTTTGCTGAGATAATCCATCCCACATCAAGATGCTGATCTGACATCATGATTAATGACAGGTGTACCTTATACTGCCCACAATAAAAACTAGATAACCAGATGGCGTGGGTCAGGTCAATATGACACATACTGAGTATAAATAATAATACTACCACGGAACAAGTATGTGCAGTAAAAAAAAGCAGACGTGAGGTTAAGTTCAAAGCATATGGTCTGTAGAACCCACAGTATTTCTGCCTTTAGCTACCCACATGAAATAGACGACCTCCCAACGGGAAATTTAATGCCACACTTTAAATAATAGAGAAATATAATGATTTTTAAGACCTTAAAAAAACACATTGTAAATAAGACTTTTGAAGGATGCGCAGAGACCCTGTGTGTAGGGGTCATCCTACTGCTGTAGGGGTCATCCTACAGGTTTAGGGGTCATCCTACTGGTGTAGGGGTCATCCTACTGGTGTAGGGGTCATCCTATAGGTTTAGGGGTCAATCCTACTGGTGTAGGGGTCATCCTACTGGTGTAGGGGTCATCCTACAGGTGTAGGGGTCATCCTACTGTGTAGGGGTCATCCTATAGGTTTAGGGGTCATCCTACTGCTGTAGGGGTCATCCTACTGGTGTAGGGGTCATCCTATAGGTTTAGGGGTCATCCTACTGGTGTAGGGGTCATCCTACTGGTGTAGGGGTCATCCTACAGGTTTAGGGGTCATCCTACAGGTTTAGGGGTCATCCTACTGGTGTAGGGGTCATCCTACAGGTGTAGGGGTCATCCTACAGGTGTAGGGGTCATCCTACAGGTGTAGGGGTCATCCTACTGGTGTAGGGGTCATCTGACAGGTGTAGGGGTCATCCTACAGGTGTAGGGGTCATCCTACTGGTGTAGGGGTCGTCCTACAGGTGTAGGGTCATCCTACATGTAGTGAAGGGGTGTTGATGACAGTGCAGCAGTCAGACTTTATCTTGGTGATGAACGCCTCCTTCTGTTGCTGTCGTCTGCAGCTGAATGACAAATTACACACTTGTCTGTCATTGTTTAATGAACATCAAGTGTGTGTGTGTTTGTTTACACGCAGGAAGTGGGCAGAGAAAATTGGGGTAAAGCTTTTTGGTATAATTTGAGTCTCGCACATTGTCGTTACCACCCACGTCAACACCTCCACACACACACACACACATACACACACACACACACATACACATACACACATACACACATACACACACATACACACACACACACACACACACACACATACACACACATACACACACACACACACACATACACATACACACACATACACACACACACACACACACACACATACACACACACACACACACACACACACATACACACATACACACATACACACACACACACACACACACACACATACACACACACACACACACACACATACACACACACACACACACACACACACACACATACACACACACACACACACACACACACACACACACACACACACATACACACATACACATACACACACATACACACACACACACACACACACACACACACACACACACACACACACACACACACACACACACACATACACACACACACACACACACACACACACACACACACACACACATACACACATACACATACACACACATACACACACACACACACACACACACATACACACACACACACACACACACACACACACACATACACACACACACACACACACACACACACACACACACACACACACACACACACACATACACACACACACACACACACACACACACACACACACACATACACACATACACATACACACACATACACACACACACACACACACACACACACACACACACACACACACACATACAGGCGTCCTCCAAATTCTTCATACTCCTGCCATTTCTGTGACTTTTTTTATGATAAAAAGAATGAGTTTAATCCAGTTTGTTTCTGACGTGTATGTGAATCACAAGTGAAGGAAAAACAATAAATGACATTTTTGAGGAGAAAAAAAATAACATTTCAGGAATATTTTATGAGTGGATTTAAAAAAAACACCGTCTTCATATTGGTTCATATTACGGCAGTAATAATGATGTTGACATTAGTGGAGACATAATTTAACGACTTCGTCACAAGAGACAGCAACAATAAATAAATAAGATCACGGCTAAACAATTAAAATAACATCTGGTTTTTGTTTTTGTCACAAAAACTAAGACACATTTTAGGAATGTTTTTATTTTCTAATCCACATTTTCTCAGTTTTTATTGTTCATCTATAACTACATTATATATTTAACTTATAGTTATCGTCATTAGACCCACATTTACGTCTAGTTTGGTTTATGTCACATGATAAAGGTTCATTAATGACAATATTTAGTCACTATAAGACACACTGTCAATGAATGGATTATTTTATAGATTCTTCAT
>CM035792.1:1335048-1387548 GCA_020466265.1 Siphamia tubifer | reverse complement strand
AAAGAACATTAACAAGGACTAAAAAAAAAAAAGAAGCCCCCGCCCCTTCTTGCTTTCTGTCTAAAGCATGTGGGTGTACAGTGCCAGAGTGAGGGGTGGGGGGGGGCTTCCACAGGGCTTCTTCTCCTCTACTATTTTAGTGTGTGATCCATCCTAATGCTCTTTTTGGTCCTGTGCTTCTTCCCTGTTGGACTCTTGTTTCTTATGGTACGGCCACACCGAACACGACTTTTCACGTTCATGCGTTGACATTACATACAAAGTCAACGGACAGACACATTTGGACGCAGATTCACCCCGGGTGGCATGTTGGACACGTTGGAGCGTCCGGTTGTTGGAGCGGCACAGCCTGCTGCAAATACGTGTAAATGCTGGAGTCGAAAATATTGAACTTTTCAGGCGAATTCCCGTGGCGACGGGCCACGAAAGCCAATCAGCATTGAGATGCTGCCAAATTTGTGAGAGAATTATGTATGATGCTGGGAATGACCCGGAAGGACAAAACTGAGCTTGAAATAGCGTTGAAAGTGGACGTCATCCAGGCACAGGTCCTGGAGGAGGTGGTGGAATTCCCCGTGCTGCAGGCGCTTTGTGAGATAAAATGTCAACATTGGACACATCGCTGCGTCTGGGCGTTGGAGCGGGACGTCTTCCCACAAATGCGCATAAATGTTTGGTTTGAAAATATTGAGGACAGACTGAACTGAAGGGACACATTTGGTTTATCTATGTTTCTATCTTTATCCAGCGTCCAGACTCGGGCATTGCGTGTTCGGAGTGACTGCGAATTATCCAGCGTCGTACTGTACAAGCGTAAATTTGCGTTAGGTGTGGCCGTAGCATTACAGTAATATTTCTTAGGTACATTACTCCAACCAGGTTTTCCTGCACATAAATAAATAATAATTAAAAAAAGTACAAGTAAACATTGACTCTAGTCGATCAGGTGTTGATTGGTATTGAATGTGTTGGTGAAAAACTCTGTATCTCTGGGGGGCATATATGTGGCCCCACATGAAATATTTCTATCTCTGATCATTGGTTTGACATTTTGCCCTACTGAATGTGCCCCCGAGGGGAAAGAAATGACTCTATGCCTCTGCTGTGTTCACCTGTGAATAATAAATGTACAAGCTGACATTTCCCTACCTTGACTTCCTGTGTCTGTCATTTTCTAATGAATTCTTAAAGATTTCACACTTCATATTTCCTTTTTTTTTTCATTGTCGCTGTTGATGTTATACTTGCTTCACAATAAAAAAAAACAGGTTAGAGTGTCACAGTAGTGTTTTTATAGAAATAGCTCAGTATATTCTCAGAATGGATTGTGATTAATTCTTGCCACACAGCAGACGAGTTGTCCTTCACTCTTTTTTCTCCTCATAACCACAGGCTTCACAAACCCTTCAGGTGTGGCTTTGGAAAAGTAGTCTGACAGAGGATGGGTCGTATGTCCAGGGTCTATCCTGATGACAGTTTAAGGAGAAAAGCTAATGTCAACATTTGAAATACTGTTTTATTGTAAAACATCATCTATTTTTGTTTGAAACTATGCCTCTTATGTCACATGTCAAACATGTCAACACCAACACAACAGGCATTAGACGTTTTTTACCTTTATCTGCAAGAGTGACATGAAAGTGTTAAAGAAAGGGCAAATCTTTTTTATTATTATTGATTTAGTCAGACCTCCCTAATAACAATAACAATTCCAGGAAACAAGCAATAATGATGCACAAAGAAAACAAGAACAGCTATAGAGACATGTTTATTATGAACACACCATGAAAATAAAGAGTTACTGTGACTGTGTATATGAAACTATTTTATGAAAATGAAAAATCATCATATATATAAATAATGGCATTTTTCAAATGGGATCAGAACAATTGTCTCTTAAAAATCAAACAAGGTCCCATATGTCACCTGCAGCAGAAGGGACAGAACTTCAACTCTGTACAGATGTACTGATCATGTTTTATAGTACTAGTGCAGAGCCTGTAGAACATGTGACATAATTTGTGTTGTGGATGTGGGTGAAAGGAGTTGAAAGGATCAGAAAGAAAGACTAAAATAATTATTTGGGGCTGTTTTGTAAGTGTGTACTGGAATCTGTGAGTATGATGATGCTAATGCTAATAATACTAATGGTGTCAGTTGTTACTCCTGGTGGAATTAGTAAAACATAGTTTCAGGTGGAGCAGACAGCCTACCACTGTAGTGGTTTGTGTCATACTAACGCAGGACACACCAATCGGCCGATGAGCGGCTATGGCTCAGTTGGGTCAATCACCCAATGACCGAGAGGTTGGCAGTTCACGTCCCGGCTCTGGCTGTCCACGTGTCCAAGTATCCTTGGGCAAAGACACTGACAGAACCTTAGAAACAAGTGTGTGTGAATGGGTGAATGTGAGCTTTGAACCATGAAGGTGGAAAAGAACTAAGTGCAGACCATTTACCAATCAACACCCCGCAAGATATCTTATTATTACGACCATGAAGTGAAGCCGTAAAGTCAAAATCTTCAGATAAAAAGTCAAAACTAGGAGATAAAAAATGATTAGATTATTCCACAAACAAACAAAGAATCCCAAAAGTTTCAAAGGAAAGAAGGACCCAGGTGAGCTGGTCAAACTAACAAAAGGATGGTATGTGGATCAGGCTAAACCCTGTACAGGACTGTAGAAGCTGTCCACATGCCACTACCTCTGACCCACAACTAAACCCTGTCAAAAGAAATAAACCCGAAACAGGACGTCCAAAAAATTGCATATTCTTTACTGCGCTGCACTATTGGTCCATCCCAATGTGGCCATGGGACATGCACAAAGGATGGAAATGCACTCCTCTAAATTTAGCATTTTTACATAGTTGTGACTAGAGAAATCGTCCTATCGTAGAAATGATAAGACAAACATTTGTCCAGTGCTCGTCCAATGTGGAATGATCTGTTAAAGCCAGTTCCAATAAAGGCTCATTAAAGATGCTTTACCATGGCTCATCAGCCACCCCATCCACATGCTCACCCTGTCATTATCAACAGCCGACCTACCACGATCCTTTACAGGAACTGTCATCGAACCTCTTCTTAAAAACCTCCTTCTGGACAATGAGTTTTTATCAAACTACAAACCAAGCAGCAGTCCTGGGCACACACAAGTGAAGCAAATCTGGAAGTGATAAAAACTACAGTTCACTAATCAGACCCTCCAGGATTTAACTGTGTTGTCATTTATAACTTCAACACAAATTCAGTCAATCCCCATGCATTCAGCACGATGTTGAAAATTTTAACCAATCACTGCCACTTTACTGCAAAATGTGACCAATTATTTGTGACGTCTTCAACTGCTCCTTCTGCCTTTTGTAACTAAATATTCTAAATATTATTTAATTTATAACAAAAAAGGGAAAATCGCAACTATTTATCAACACTTTCACTTCTTCCCGCAACAAAAGCCTAAAAAACAAAGCAATTTTTCGGGAAAGCTCATGAAACATTTGACATTTTAGGACGAAACAATCTGAAAAAGGGTCTGAGAAATCCTGGAGGGACTGTCTAGTCATGTGATGGGAGCTAGCTCCAAAAGGGAGTCAGTTCCCATAAAGTCCCATGTTAAAAAGGCCAATTTCACAGCAGAAATAAACCTGTTTACAGCCTGCTTAAAAAAGTCACTTTAGGTTTAATAGGTCCCAGTGTTGGCTGCTGGTTTTTCAAACAGGGGAAGCTCATCATTGCTTCCATCATAAATGTTGCCACTTTATTCCGATGGAAATTCTGGCTCAGATTATTTTCTATAAAATGCTCTGTGTTCCTATCATCCTTTACCAGGGACTAGGGTTGTCACGATACTAAAATTTCCAACTCCATACCGATACTAAGGATAATACTCGATACTCGATACTATTTCGATACTGGAGATGTGAGGGATTCCTTTTAAAATGTCCTCCATGGACTGTTAAAAAAAGGTAGTGAGTGCGGGTGCAGAATAAATGCATGTCTATCTCTTGGTAAGTTAAGGTAGGTCTATCTTTTTGTTCAAGCCCTTCTGCAGTGCTAACTGTAAGACTCTTTATGGTCGAGCGATTATGTGCGCGGGCGGCAGCGTATTGCATCATGTGACCACCGCGGACCCCTTGTGGGACTAGCAGCGCGCACGTCAAAAATGATAGGCTGACATGCTCACGGTGGCCTCCGTGGTGGTAACGTGATACTATGCGCTACCGCCTGGCTGCCGCCCGCGCGCATAAACGTTCGACTATATGGAGGCCTTTAAAAGCAAAGTTGCATCGGATGGTCCAATCACAGACCTATAGAAATAGTGTATAGGTCTGTGGTCGCACTGGCGTCATCCCGTGTGCTGTCAGAGGCAGCTGGAGAAAAAAAGAGACTTTAACTTACACGCCGGCATTACGGCTGTGCCAGAGCTGACCGCGTTGATGCCTGTTTACAATTCTTAACGTTACCCGCTACAAAAAAGCAGCGACGCGCCATAAAAACAAAAATCGATTTTCCAGCAACTTAGTATCTAATTAGATGCCAAGGGTCAATATCGATTTAGTATCTAAAATACATTTTTTTGACAACCCTACGAGGGACGTGAACAAGGGAATGTTAAAATGATATTAAACAGAAAAAAATAGGCCCCGCCCACAGCACATTCACTCCCACAGATGCTGAGCGTTAACCTGACTATCTCCAACTGGTTATGTCTGTCTACGCCCACACGACAATCTGAGTACCGTGAGGTTCAGGTTTTCTTCAAAATGAAGGAGCCAATCAGTGTGGGTGAGTGGGACTACCCCCGTCCTGTGGTGTTGTGTCTGGTGTGACGTAGAGCAGAAGAGACAGCAGTGTAGTCTTTTCACAGACACAACAATGACAGCGTGAATTAACCGTGGACTGGACTATTTCCACTGTTTTGTCGACTGTCCCACATGTTCATTCCTTAATTCAATTCAATTCAATTTTATTTATAAAGCCCTAAATCACAACAAAGTCGTCTCAGAGGGCTTCCTTAAACCAGGGGTTGTCAAACTTTTTTGGCCCAGGTCCCCCTTGGAGGGGTGACATTTTTCCATGTCCCCCCTCATCCTCGCGATACTGAAAATGATAAAAAACCACTTCAACAATGATTATTATGAAACAATGATAACCTTTTTTAATAGTGCTTTTGTGCAAACCAGCCACATTTTCAGGTATTATAATATAAATGAACACTTCAGAAACAACAATTTAAATAATTTTAAAATAATAAACGGAACAAAAGACACACAAAACCATGTGTGTGTGTATGACAGACAGACAGACAGACAGACAGACAGACAGACAGACAGACAGGCAGGCAGGCAGGCAGGCAGACAGACAGACAGACAGACAGACAGACAGACAGACAGACAGAGACTTAATGAGAGGGATGATCTTGTCAAACTCAATATAACTATCAATGTACTTTCTCTTTTTAGGGTTAGGGCGTTTGTTTTTGTCATTGTCATTTTCATTGTCATTTCTTTTACCACTTCTTGAGGAACTTGGCGGACACAAAAATCGATCCATGTTCGCTGCAGGGTGGCTAAAAATAGCCTGTGACTCGCTCCGTCTCAATTTAGTCAAGCTGGCGTCAAACAGCGCTGTTACTTCCGCCCGCTCGCTACAAAATAAAACTTCCGCATTTCAAAATAAAACAGCAAAAAAAACAATAAAAAAACAAAACAAAAACAAAACCGTGAATAATTTGGCGTACTCCCTGGACATGTGCCACGTCCCCCTAGGGGTCCGCGGACCCCAGTTTGAGAAGCGTGGCCTTAAACCATGAACAGAGACAGTTTGTTAATGGAAATGATGTTTTCACTCTTCTGACCAGGTTTGACAAAAGTCTGATCTATCACACTGTTTTCAGTGATGTTCCCCTTTTAAAACATATTTTTACTCCACTACCTCCTGACATGGACAAAACATGTTTGAAAGAAAGTTGAGGTACAGTGCTGTAAAATCAGTGTCTGATTTTTGAACTCCAAACTTAAATCAGTTTTTATCTGATAATTTAGATTTTTTTTTATCTCATGATAGGTTTGGTTAAAGAACACTCCCCCCTCCCCTCTGGCTCTGTGTGTGTTTACCATCCCAGAGTAACATCCAGCTAGGTTTGGTGACGTCACTTGTTTTGAAAACGTGCAGTAAAAAAACAGTCTTTATTTCCACAGAGACACATGAACCAGTTTGATCCAACAGTTTTTTACAGTTTGTGCAGCAGCTACTGTGGCGCTGTCTGCTCTAGTCCACACAGAGTAGAACAAAGGTCTAAGACTCATGTTGTTCATTTTCCACATTCAGTCTGATCTCCAGTAAAATGAAAACATAATAAAAATTAAAAAATAAAAATGTAAAAAAGCCCATTCATTTCAGAAATGATATAAATGAATCAAATGCAAAACAAGTTACAGTTGATCAGTAAAATCAGGTTAATGTTACCGACATTCTGTCTCAGTTTATCATGAGTCCATGTGTTTGATTATAGATCACTTCTACAAAGACACTAAACTCTGAGTAACAGAAGCAGAAAATGGTTCAAATTGTGTCTAATTTTCTTTAGACATTTTGTTCAGATTTTTTCACATTTTTTTGTTACAGGATAGTTTGTAAATGTCAATATTTTCATCATTTAACACCTTGTGCATCAGATGCAGATGTTTGGGCAGCGCGTCTGAGTGCGTCAGATTTTGACGAGTGAGAATGTCCTAATGGTAAATCCATCCAATGGAGGGGACACACCACGCAGACAGTAGAGGGGACACACCACGCAGACAGTAGAGGGGACACACCACGCAGACAGTAGAGGGGACACACCACGCAGACAGTAGAGGGGACACACCACGCAGACAGTAGAGGGGACATACCACAATGACAGTAGAGGGGACACACCACGCAGACAGTAGAGGGGACACACCACGCAGACAGTAGAGGGGACACACCACGCAGACAGTAGAGGGGACACACCACGCAGACAGTAGAGGGGACACACCACGCAGACAGTAGAGGGGACACACCACGCAGATAGTAGAGGGGACACACCACGCAGACAGTAGAGGGGACACACCACGCAGACAGTAGAGGGGACACACCACGCAGATAGTAGAGGGGACACACCACAATGACAGTAGAGGGGACACACCACGCAGATAGTAGAGGGGACACACCACGCAGACAGTAGAGGGGACACACCACACAGATAGTAGAGGGGACACACCACACAGACAGTAGAGGGGACACACCACGCAGACAGTAGAGGGGACACACCACGCAGACAGTAGAGGGGACACACCACGCAGATAGTAGAGGGGACACACCACGCAGACAGTAGAGGGGACACACCACGCAGATAGTAGAGGGGACACACCACGCAGACAGTAGAGGGGACATACCACGCAGACAGTAGAGGGGACACACCACGCAGATAGTAGAGGGGACACACCACAATGACAGTAGAGGGGACACACCACGCAGATAGTAGAGGGGACACACCACGCAGACAGTAGAGGGGACACACCACACAGATAGTAGAGGGGACACACCACGCAGACAGTAGAGGGGACACACCACGCAGACAGTAGAGGGGACACACCACGCAGATAGTAGAGGGGACACACCACGCAGACAGTAGAGGGGACACACCACACAGATAGTAGAGGGGACACACCACGCAGACAGTAGAGGGGACACACCACGCAGACAGTAGAGGGGACACACCACGCAGACAGTAGAGTTGACACACCACGCAGACAGTAGAGGGGACACACCACGCAGACAGTAGAGGGGACACACCACGCAGACAGTAGAGGGGACACACCACGCAGACAGTAGAGGGGACACACCACGCAGACAGTAGAGGGGACACACCACGCAGATAGTAGAGGGGACACACCACGCAGACAGTAGAGGGGACACACCACGCAGATAGTAGAGGGGACACACCACGCAGACAGTAGAGGGGACATACCACGCAGACAGTAGAGGGGACACACCACGCAGATAGTAGAGGGGACACACCACAATGACAGTAGAGGGGACACACCACGCAGATAGTAGAGGGGACACACCACGCAGACAGTAGAGGGGACACACCACACAGATAGTAGAGGGGACACACCACGCAGACAGTAGAGGGGACACACAACACAGATAGTAGAGGGGACACACCACGCAGACAGTAGAGGGGACACACCACGCAGACAGTAGAGGGGACACACCATGTGTTGGTAACTCTGGGTGAGCCATCAGACTCCAAAAGGACAAAAGTGTTTTTCAGAGGGATGACTCCTTTATTGTCCGTGGCGAAAACACAAGGTTTTCTGTGATTAATACTGATACATGGTCTGGGTAATGAGGTTGACAGCTGCACTAACTGTTGCTTTGAACATGTTAAACTACATGTCATGCATTCAGATAGATGAAAAAGAGTAAACATTTCTGTGCATGTGCAAATGTCTGCATTGATCAAGTGTACGAATAACGGCAGACTCGTCTGTCTCACAGGGAGATGCTTGCTTGAACATATGGCACCAGTAATAAGCATGCACATACATAATGATGCACACGTACTACATGCAGGGACTGCTGTAATTTGAATCGACTTTACTGCGAGATTGATTTCCCTTCAGGCAGTAGTTTTAAGTACAGGACAGATTGCAGCCCACACAAATGGCCTGATACAGCAAGATGCAAGCGTCAGTGATGAGATCTCCATCCTAACATTGTGCACTTTGAAAAAGTCTGCTCTTGAGAAAGTAATCGCAGACGTGCAGATAGTGATTGTCAATCCGATTATGAGTGTGATTTGGGCATGACAAGTGATTGGGCCATCATGTCTCCACCACTGGGGGTCAGTTAGTGTAAATTCGACAGACAGATTGGAAAGATTAGGAAATTAAGGTTTAAGATCCTGTCACCGCTTAAACATTTTCCTATAGAGAATTTTTTAAAACATGTTTCATATTGGCAACTGAATCTGGAAACGAATGGTGTCACGCTTAAAAAACAAACTAGAACAGTTGGTACATTCATATAGCAATGAAAATGTGGTTAATTCATGTAAGTGTGACAGGAACACACCCTTTTATATGTTTTTATGGACAAAACAATTGCATTTAATCATAAATATAAACAGATTGTGAGAACAAACAAACATATCAACAAATTTACTAAAAATGATGCAAGAAGCTCAACCGCAGACATTAAAAAGTCCATTCAAGCCATGGGTTTGTAAAGAGTGTAAAGAGTGACGCTCAGTGGGCGGGTCCCACCATCGCCTTCGTCACACTCTTTAGTCCCACGGTTCTCAAACTGGGGTCCGCGGACCCCTAGGGGGACGTGACGCATGTCCAGGGGGTACGCGAAATTATTCACAGTTTTGTTTGTTTGTTTGTTTTGGGGTTTTTTTTGCTGTTTTATTTTGAAATGCAGAAGTTTTATTTTGTAGCGAGCGGGCGGAAGTAACAGCGCTGTTTGACGCCAGCTTGACTAAATTGAGACGGAGCGAGTCACAGGCTATTTTTAGCCACCCTGCAGCGAACATGGATCGATTTTTGTGTCCGCCAAGTTCCTCAAGAAGTGGTAAAAGAAATGACAATGAAAATGACAATGACAAAAACAAACGCCCTAACCCTAAAAAGAGAAAGTACATTGATAGTTATATTGAGTTTGACTTCATTGAGAAGTCTGTCACACACACACACACACGGTTTTGTGTGTCTTTTGTTCCGTTTATTATTTTAAAATTATTTAAAATTGTTGTTTCTGAAGTGTTCATTTATATTATAATACCTGAAAATGTGGCTGGTTTGCACAAAAGCACTATTAAAAAAGGTTATCATTGTTTCATAATAATCATTGTTGAAGTGGTTTTTTATCATTTTCAGTATCGTGAGGATGAGGGGGGACATGGAAAAATGTCACCCCTCCAAGGGGGACCTGGGCCAAAAAAGTTTGACAACCCCTGGTTTAGTCACTCCAGGAGATTCCAAAAAAATTGATTTGAAAGAAAATGATGAAAAAGATGCCATTCTGTCTGTTCTGTGTTTAATGGTTGATGCCTGTGATGTCATGACGTATTTTTGACACTTTCTTCAATCTGAGAAATTCATATTATTTCGTAAATGTCAATTTTATTGTTGAACTGAGTCAGTGTGTCCCTCGACTTTAAAAACCATGGAGGTGCTCCAACAGTCTTTAGTCAGTCCACTCACAATAACCCAGAATTAACACGTGATTGATCTTCAGTGCTATAATTCTAATAATTAGTGTTATCACCTACAACCAATAGTTTTTCAGATCTCTGGAGGTCAAAGGTGACGTGTCCAAATTAACACTGTTTGTGTCAAACATAGACATATCACACTATAACTTAATCAATACTGGATATATTATCATAATATTACACACACTGACACATATATACATATAACCAAATTATCAATATTGCAAAAGGTCAAAAGGTCAAGGTCGCACAATATAGCACAAAGGTCAAAATCACATTATTGTCTCTAATTCCAGAACAGGTTGTCATAGAAACTGGAGATCAACACAAAATAGGTGTGAGATGAGACATGCTCTGAATACTAGTTTGTATTTGTGAAAAAAACAATAAAAAGTGAATAAAAAAGACAAGTCATACTCTTTGATGCCTTTAAATAGTAGTAGCATGAATAGGCACGTTGATGATTTCTACATCACAGGTTTGATGTAATGGCATGAAAAATATGTGAACATACTCAACATGGATAATGATGTATTATAGAATGGAAACAGAGCAGATGTGTTCTTATATATAAATGTTTTACATTCTGTCAGTACCTGTGATCACCTGAGTATTAATGATCTGTTCAGGGGGGGCTTTAATTGTGGACATAAATATAAAGAAATAATATAATAGTTGTAGTGATTTAAATTCAAACAGATGAATTAATTGATTCAATAATTCATAGTAGATAAATGATTAAACTTCATTAGCAAAACAATTCTCTGGGATTTAACATTGATTCTGCTAAAAGTGACTTGATGAACACCTAATATCATCACATACAGTCTGACTGCTTGTTATTTAGTCAGACATTACACATCACTTCCTTACAGTCCTCTTCACTCATCTTTCTAAGATGATGAATGTGTGACCTTTAAAATCTAAAGTCAAAGGTTGGAGCGAAAAAAAATGGAATAAAATTGTCATCACTGTAAATCTGCAGAAACAACATTACATAATATTATTAATGAAATAAATGATTCTATAAACTCAACCATACCTGAAAGGATCCTAATATGTGATGCAGTTCAAATCAAAAACATACTTTCTCATAATCAGAAGCAATGTTCGAAGGTACTGACGAGCTTCTCAGCTGGGGATGTAAAATGACACCAGAATTATGCAAAATGCCAGATTTAATTGTAATGGTGGTGATCTTACAAACAGTTTTAATAACTATTTTAACTCCATAGAAAAAAGTCTCTCTGAAACTATAAGAAAATTATGAAAAATACTTCAAAGTCATTAGTAAATTCTTTATTTTTAGAATCAACTGATAAAACAGAAGTAACTAAAATAATTATAATCCGTGTATCCTTTGTTTTTCAAAATAAAACCAATAGTAAGACACCACAACTAAAGGATTTTAGGATAATAAAAGTTCATTACAGATTTAAAGGTATTAATAATAAATGGAACTACTTTAAAATCAGTATGTATTTCAGTTAGGGGAGTAGTGCTTTGGAATGATTTATCAGATGAATAAAAAAATTGTGAAAACATTTTGCAGTTTAAAAGAATCCATGTTTGTTCACTCATTTTTCAAAATAAAACCAAAAATAACAAAATGAAACAACAAGTTGTTTCTTCATTATTTGTTTCCAAAACCTAAATAAAAAAAAACATAGTGATGACTTTTTTTCAGTTTTCCTTTTTGTTTAAATTAATAATGGAAAAAATGGATAACGATCACTTCCCCTTTTATCCAAGTTTGACCTGAAGCAAATTCAGGTAAAAAAAATAAGAATTACATCCACACTATCACTTTGTTTTAAACAAAAACAGAACATACCTGGAGGATGTTCTCTGTGGTCATATCTTCAGGTCTTAGGGTGACCCTCTTAGTTTCCCCAAATACGACTTGGGTTTACATCTTTGTCACTGTGGGTCAAAGGTCATTTGAGGTTTATTCAATTTGCTTCAGGTCAAAATCGGATAAAATGGGAAATGGTTGTTAACCGTTTTTCTATTATTCATTTAAACACAATGTCACGGCCTTTCCTTCAGTGACCTTTGACCCACTGCTCTCCAGATCACCTGGCCCGTACTGCGCAGCTGCACGCCATTGTTCATCTGCAGCTGTATAAGCAGTGAGGTTTACAGTTTCCAGTGCGGGACCATTGAGTTTTGTCTCTTCCATAACTTGGACATTTTTTCACACCACGGACTCTGGCTGATCTCCACCCAGGTTTTTGTTTGGTTTTGTCTTGTCTTGATTTTTGCTTAGTTTGTGATTCAATTATTTCCCCTTCAGCACTGTGCATTGGAGTTCTCTTTTCACCTCACCACACAAAACGGAAAACACATCGTTGTCCATTTTTTCATTTTTGTTTTGGAAACAAATAATGAAGAAACAAGTTATTTTTTCATTGTCTTATTTTTGGTTTTATTTTGAAAAATTAATGAACAAATGATGCGTGATGAACATGAAAAGCTGTCATACTGCAGGTGTGGATGGTATATGAAGAAAAGCCATAGAAACTATATTGGTGGCCCATTTGTCTAATACATCAATTTGTTTATTTCAAGAATTCACATAATACATACATAAAGAAAAAAGAATAATGTCCTTTACACCCGAAAATGAATAGGGTGAATTTAATCCCACCCCCATTTTTATCAATAACATAACTAGAAAAGAAGAGTACAGACTGCCGCCAAGGCAGATACCCCCCACTAGGATGGGGGGGGGGGTCTACACTAGGCCAACGCTAGACCACCACAAAGCCAACACTAAACCAACACTAGACCACCACTAGGCCAACACTAGACCACCACAAGGCCAACATTAACCAACACTAGACCACCACTAGGCCAACACTAGACCACCACTAGGCCAACACTAGACCACCACTAGGCCAACACTAGACCACCACAAGGCCAACATTAACCAACACTAGACCACCACTAGGCCAACACTAGACCACCACTAGGCCAACACTAGACCACCACTAGGCCAACACTAGACCACCACAAGGCCAACACTAAACCAACACTAGACCACCACTAGGCCAACACTTGACCACCACTAGGCCAACACTAGACCACCACTAGGCCAACACTAGACCACCACAAGGCCAACACTAGGCCAACACTAAACACTAAACCAACACTAGACCACCACTAGGCCAACACTAGACCACCACTTGGCCAACACTAGACCACCACTAGGCCAACACTAGACCACCACTAGGCCAACACTAGACCACCACTTGGCCAACACTAGACCACCACTAGGCCAACACTAGACCACCACTAGGCCAACACTAGACCACCACTAGGCCAACACTAGACCACCACTAGGCCAACACTAGACCACCACTAGGCCAACACTAGACCACCACCAAAAAGTCGAAATTATGTGACAAAAAAAACAAAGTCATGTGATAAAAACTCTAAATTATGAGATAAAAAGTCAAAATGACTTGATAAAAATACCACATCATTCCTGGACTATAAGCTGCACCTGTATATAAGCCACATCCACTGTATTTTAACCAAATATAATAAAAAAAAAAACTGACTGATGTGCTGACAGATAGTGGTCCGTGTCCTGATGGGCAGGGTTTTATGTTTCATAAATGTGGAACAGCATGACGGCCCCGCTTTGAAACCCTCAATATTCATTTTGCGGGTCACTGTTTTGTCTTTAAGTGAGATCTGTACAGTGGATACACCTCTGCCACCTGCTCTTAAAGTGTTTTCACTTCACCTTATAGTCCAGAAAATACACTATATTAATATTTTAATTCTGTGGGACTTGGCGCCACCAAGACACCTGGTACCCTAGGCGACCGCCTAGTCTGACTAGGACTAACACTGACCCTGGTTTTGCCCAAAGGGTCCAAACAGTTCTATGTGATCTAATGTCATCTCATCTTATTTGTCAGCTATGGAAGCACATTTTTACATTTTTATAGTATTTTTTCCCCTTACGCTTCAGAATCATCTGATTCATTTAAAGGAAACAGTTTCTTCCCAACATTAGTAACTTCAGTGGAGAGAAAAGACAAGTCTTAGTTCATCCATCCATACATCACACATAAACTTAACAAGAATAAATGACGTATCAGACTCTCATATCCTGACAATTTTCTTTCATTTAATCTAAGATGTTGCATGTTCATACAAGACAAACATAGAAAATCAATCAAACTGAATAAAAATAAATTCAAATTGTAAACGTCTTGGCTCCTGTCCGCTTTCCAGTTTACCATCATACTTGCAGTGGGAATTATTCCTGTCAAACTGTGATGAGAATGAGTCCAAGGGTGTTTTTAATAGAGCTTGTCAGTGTGGGACTGATGAAAACACACTGATATTGAAAAACTCATTTGATGTTGGCACAGAGAAAAACACACACATGCAAACACTGAGGAAAATATACTGTATGTCTTTGCTATACTTCCAAAGACCTTCATTTGATGATATTCATTCTATGTTCCCTAAAGTACAGTTTATGTTCAAAGCAAGCATTCTCTATAGAACTTTAAAGATAGAAATATGTTACACAACAAAAAGACCATGAATCTACCTTTACAGGACATGCAAGGTAATCTGAAGATGAGAAGTCTATAGAATAGAATAGAATAGAATGTGTAGAAAGTGTCATCCCATTGTTTGAGATAGAATGTTCATATGAACTGACTGGCAGGGCAGGTTCTGGTCAATGTAGTGCCCCAGGTGAACACCAGGTGAACACTAGGTGAACACTAGGTAAATACTAGGTGAACACCAGGTGAACACTAGGTGAATACCAGGTGAACACCAGGTGAACACTAGGTGAACACCAGGTGAACACTAGGTGAATACCAGGTGAACACCAGGTGAACACCAGGTGAACACTAGGTGAACACCAGGTGAACACCAGGTGAACACCAGGTGAACACTAGGTGAATACCAGGTGAACACCAGGTGAACACTAGGTGAACACCAGGTGAACACCAGGTGAACACCAGGTGAACACTAGGTGAACAACAGGTGAACACCAGGTGAACACTAGGTGAACACCAGGTGAACACTAGGTGAACACTAGGTAAATACTAGGTGAACACCAGGTGAACACTAGGTGAACACTAGGTAAATACTAGGTGAACACTAGGTAAATACTAGGTGAACACCAGGTGAACACCTCTTTCCTTTTAGTGGAATTATAAATGATATGACGCACACACACACACACAGCTGACTTGGAGTAAAGCCTGTCTGAATGTTAAACCATGCCTATGGACTCCCGCAATTTTTGGGAAAACTAAAGAATTGGTAAAAACTAAGTTGATCATGAGTGACAGGAGGGTCTGAGGAACAAGTAGATATATTTATTTTTTCTGTACTGTGAAAAATAAGTGAGATACAGCAGTTTTAAAACCACTGAACTCACCAAAATGAAGCAGATCTGTTAGTCTGTCAGTCATGTTAAAGCCCCGCCCACAGTGTTTGTCTATCATGTTAAAGCTCCTCCCACAGTCTTAGGGCGTATTGACATAGTAAAGTCCGGACCAAGGTTCGGACCAGAACCTTTTTTTTGCCTTTTCACACTGTACTTATATTTATTTACAGTCTTCATTCATGTATTGAATCAAATGGACCAACGGACTTTAGAACGTCATGTCGTCAATGCGTGTACAGCATGCGTCTCTCTATACTCGACCCTGATTGGTTAGTAGATGAGTGCGCTACACTGTTGCAGGAAATGCTCCCAGATAATGGACCCAGTTACAAGTTTCAGAATTTTTGCCCTATTTTGTCAACGTTGCCAACTCTCGTACCAGTGTTCCCACCAGCGGCTTGTCTCTAATTCAGTCTTTATAGAATCATCATCCGACCACATTTCAATTAAATACCTGCTTTCCTCGACTCTCCATGTATTCCCGCGACTCATGCTTGGACGTTGACTAGATTCCGCGCACGTGACTGTGACGTAATTGGTCCGATAGTCCGGACTTTCCTAAACAGACGTTTCACACTGTGCACTAGCGAACCTTGGTCCGGACCGACACTACCTCCTCAGCTCGGACCAAAGACTCGGTCTTTAGTCCGGACCAAGGTTCGGGGGAGGTTTCACACTTGTCAATAAGGTTCGAACTTTCCTGGAAAGTCCAAAACTCCGGATTTTCTGAGTGCAGTGTGAATACGCCCTTAATTGTCTGCAGGTGTTTCATAGTGCCAGGAGCACTGTTGCCATGGTGATGAGCAGTGGCGGGAACTTCAAAGGGCAGACTCATAGACAGCTCCACACTCTGTTACATGGAAAAAATAGGTGTGAACATACTACCGAACTACTGCCATTTTTGGTAAAAGTGTAAATAATTGGTGAAAACAAAGTTGATGATGAGTGACAGGAGGGTGTGAGGAACAAGTACATGTACTTTTTATGTGTGTACTGTGAAAAATAAGTGAGTTAGAACAATTTGAAAAACACTGAACTCAACATGACACAGAAATGTTTTTTCCAATAGAAGTCTATTGACAGAAATCCCTGACATCATCCCAAACAGGTTCCTGTCATTTCACTTTAAAAAGAGCTAGATCTTCAAACCCTGGTTTGTTTGAATTCTCACAACCATGGCAACATTTGTGGAAAAGATTGTTTGTCTACTATTTATGGTTTTGTCGTGAGGACGAGTTATTGAGACATTTTTCAGCTTAATTTTTTCTTCTCTCGTGCTCTAGCGATGACATCACCCACTGATAAAAAGTCAGATTTTGGTCTTTTCAGGGTGGATTTACTGAGTTCTCTATCGACAACCGTAAATCACACCCTCATGACAATCACATCCTAAAGACACCACAAAAATGACTGTGTTTGAAAGTTTCAATGAAGTAAAAGGACATTTAATTTTTGGTCCCATTAAGAATGAATGGGGTTTTATTTGGTATAATAATGCGAAATCCATACGACATATCGGAATTATGAGACCACACGTGTAATCACTGGGACAATCTGAAGAATTTTTCTATTTACTGCAAAATGATACAATGTATTGTTTGGGAGTTATAGCCACATAAACATGGCCCAATTCATTTCTGATGGACATTTTTGACCGGTTTTTCGCATTTTATACAAAATCTGTGCATTGCAATGTCAATCCTGATAGATTGAACATCTTTCGAGACCAGTTTGCACGTTTTAGTGTCCAAATCTTTGGTCTATTTACAGCGGTGCAGACCAGATTTTTTTTTCAAAGGTTTTTGTGTAAGTCAGAAATCAGTCATAATAAATATGACAACAATAATATACCCCTGTGCCTGACATTACATGCAAACACACTGATGAAATTTCACCTTTTTTGCATTTGATTAATTTCTAAAAGTATTTTCATAATTTAATGGGGTTTTTGTACTAAAACAATGCCATAAATGTGTGGTTGTCATTATTTATAGGTTATTATTTTTTCATTTTACTGGAGATCAAATCAGACTGAATGTGTTTGAGACCCCTGACGTACATAATCTAGTATGTAAATCATATATCTGCTTGTCATCATCTTGCAAGGCAAGGAAATGTCAAATTTAGATGCAGATCCATAAAAAGTGACAAAGCCTGGGATATTTGATTTATTTTTCTCTTTTTTTTCTCCAAACTTAAGAAAGTGCAGTTTTGAAAGGAAACAATCACTATGAATCTTCTGTTATCAGCTTTTCAATTACCCAGTCATCCATCAACACACACAGCAAGCAAGTCATAAACAAGTCATATATTCTAAAATACAACCAAATTGTCTTTTGTTAAACAAATATTTACGAGACTGTTTTCCCACTGAAGAAGCAGAATATTTGTCTGAAAAATGCCTTCATGTAAGATTAGATTAGAACATGTGTTGTACAGCCAGCAGAGAACCATTACAACCACACACATCAAATCATACTACATGAAATTCCAATAAATAATAAATAAATAGAGTGCACAGTAATTGCCCGGATGCCAATTATAATGAGCCATTTATGAAGCCAATGGATTTTGGCAAAAATGAGTTTTTAAGTCGATTTGACTTACATTTCTGCATCCTATACCGGCGCCCAGAAGGAAGCGGCCTATATTGACAAAACAGCGGGTCGGGTCAGCCAGGACTGACGAAAGCTGACCCCCGCTATCCTGCTACACCTGTAAGCATGTTGTGCTGATTAAAATGAGTGGAAATATTGCTATTTAAGATAAATGTTATATTTTTAAATTGTGTATTATGCATTTTATGTCCTGTCCACGTCAATATGACTATTTGTGAGGTCAATATTTTTCTTAACATGTGAACCACAAATTTTTAGGAAACCACAAGGATTTTGGGAAAATAAATATTAGAGATTCATTAGAGAATAAAATGATTACTAAATGCTACCAACCAAAGGTAAGAACTACTTTAAATCAATATGTATTTGAGTAAGGGGAGTAGTGCTTTGGAATGATTTAATAGATGAATTAAAAAATTGTGAAAACATTCTACTGTTTAAAAGAATCCATTTATCATTCGTTCATTTGTTTTTCAAATTAAAAACAAAAATAAGACAATGAAACAAGTCATTTCTTCATTATTTGTTTCAAAAACCAAAATTAAGAAAACAGATAATGATGCATTTTCCTTTCTGTGTTTAAATAACTAATGGGATAAAATGGAAAATGGCTGTTTTCCATTTTATCCATTTTTGACCTGAAGCAAATTCAGGTGATTCACATGTCACATGCTCAGAAAACGATGTTGTTTTTATAGATAATTGGCGTACATTCTGGGGAAAGCCTGGGCTCATTCGCAGAGATAGCATACATCCCACTTGGGAAGGTGCTTCTCTCTTAGCACAAAATGTGGCTTCCAAACTTAGCCTGTCAAAATGACAATCCAGAGTGCGGGCCCAGGCGCAGAGTCATAGAGTAAAACACTTCTCTGTGCATCCACTTTACTCTGAGCTGTCACAAACCCACCATGTAGTAAATAACAGAAAAACTGTGTCTATTCCCTGTGTAGTTAATAATAAACCCCGTATAGTTAAAAATAAACCTAATATTAAAAAACCTATAGGAGTGAGATCAAATAATTTAATAAAAATAGTTTTAAGTAATAATCAGATTAAAAAACACCTAACAATTTTATCCAATGTGGACTGATCAATATTAGATCTATTTCTTCCAAATCTTTGTTAATAAACGATCTAATTAGTGATTACAAAATTGATATTTTAGCTCTGACTGAAACCTGGCTGCAGCAGGATGAATATGTCGCATTAAATGAATCCACGCCACCAACTCATGTGAACTATCACACAGCCAGAACCAGTGGTGGTGGTGGAGGAGTGGCAGTAATATCCCACTCCAGTTTAGGTCTTAGCCCTAAAATTAATCCTAAAATTAATCCCACTTACCACTCCTTTGAAAGTCTAGTTTCATCCATTACTTTCCCCAACTGCAGAAACCAAAAACCAGTCCTTTTTGTCATAGTCTACCGCCCTCCTGGTCCTTATTCACAGTTTTTATTAGAAGTCTCTGACTTTCTATCCAGTGTAGTGTTGAACTGGGATAGGATTAGAATAGTTGGTGATTTGAACATACATGTCGATAACAACACTGACTCTCTTAGTAATGCATTTAGTGACCTACTAGACGGATTAGGCTTTATCCAAAATGTTAATAAACCAACCCACATTCACAGACATACTCTTGATCTGATCTTAACACTTGGTGTTGAAATTAATGACCTTGTCGTTTTTACCCATAATCCCATACTCTCAGATCACTTTTTAATGACCTTCCAGGTTTTGTTTGAGGATATTTCTACCTCAGTGATTAAAACACAAATGAAAAGGATACTATGTGACCATGCTGTCTCAAAGTATAAAGAGTTAATTCAGTCACTAATTGTGTCTATGTCATGTGATTATGTAAAGGACACATTTAGTCCCAGTATAAGTGATGAGTTAGTCGATAGTACCATGCTCACATTACAAACTACGCTAGATATAGTTGCCCCCCTTAAGTTAAAAACTACTAAGATTAGATGAACCTCCCCATGGTACAACGCTGACACTCGCTCCATTAAACAAACAACACCTAAATTAGAGACAATGGAGGCGATCCAACTTAGAAGATTCTCTCAATGCCTGGAAAAATATCTTAATAAAGTATAATCCACCTTTGCGTACAGCCAAAACTAGATATTACTCATCCATAATAGAAGAAAACCAGAATAATCCTAGATTCCTGTTCAGTACTGTAGCCAGACTGACAAACAGACACACCTCCGTGGAACCAGTTATTCCATCCACGCTCCATTCTGATGATTTCCTGCAGTTCTTTAACAATAAAATATCAACTATTAGAGAGAAAATAGACACATTTCTCCCAAATATTAGATCAGAAAAAGCAGTGGTTTCAAACCTAGGCCTTTTTATAAATCCCTCTGTAACACTAAATAATTTCACCACTGTAGACCAAACTGATGTCATATCTATTATCATGTCTTCCAAATCATCACCTGCCTCTTAGATCCAATTACAACTAAACTCTTTAAACAGATTCTGCCCCTAATTATTAACACTGTCCTAAATATAATTAACACTTCATTAATTACTGGATATGTGCCACAGTCATTTAAATATGTTGTTATTAAACCAATTCTGAAAAAGCCTACCCTAGATCCTGACATTTTAGCCAATTATAGGCCTATATCTAATTTGCCCTTCCTGTCAAAGGTTTTAGAACGAGTAATAGTTAAACAGCTGTGCCAATACCTGCAGGATAATAGTTTATTTGAACAGTTTCAGTCTGGCTTTCGTGCCCATCATAGCACTGAAACAGCGTTAGTTAAAGTTACTAATGACTTATTATTAGCCGCTGACATGGGATTAATATGGGTCCTGGTGTTATTAGACCTTAGTGCAGCCTTTGACACCATTGACCACAGTATCTTAGTGCACAGATTAGAATATGATATAGGTATTAGAGGAGCAGCCCTCTGCTGCTTTAAATCATATTTATCTAATCCATAACAATTTGTTCACATCAAGAAACAATCATCGCAGTCCTCCAGAGTTAATTATGGTGTTCCTCAAGGATCAGTCCTTGGGCCTATTTTGTTTACACTATATATGCTCCCTTTAGGTAACATCATTACAAATCATGGCATTAATTTTCATTGTTATGCAGATGACACACAGCTATATTTATCGATTAAACCTGATCAGACCAGACAAATAGATAAACTAAGTACTTGTGTACAAGATATAAAGACTTGGATGAGTGACAATTATCTTTTATTGAACCCTGAAAAAACTGAAGTCGTTATAATTGGTCCTAAAGATGCGAGAGACTCCCTAACTGACCAGATAGTTACTCTGGACAACTTAAGTGTAACACCCAGTGCCACAGTTAAAAATTTAGGAGTTTTATTTGATCCAGATCTTTCATTCAAAATGCATATCAAACAAACTTGTAGAACAGCCTTCTTTCACCTGCGCAACATTAGCCAAAATTAGGAATATTCTGTCTAAAACGACTGCAGAAAAATTAATTCATGCATTTGTTACATCACGATTAGATTATTGTAACTCCTTATTTGTAGCATGTCCTAAATATTCCCTAAAAAGCTTCAACTGGTTCAAAATGCAGCAGCAAGATTATTAACAGGATCAAATAGAAGAGAACACATCACCCCTGTGCTCCAAACCCTGACCCCTGACCCCTAACCCTATCACCCCTGTGCTCCAAACCCTTCACTGGCTTCCAGTTGAGTTTAGAATTAAATTTAAAATCCTCCTCCTTACATATAAAACCATTAATGGTATGGGCCCCTCTTATCTTAAAGATGATCTGGTTCCGTACCAACCAAATAGAACCCTTCGTTCTCAGAATGCAGGTTTATTGAAAGTTCCTAGGGTTTCTAAAAGTACAGTAGGAGCTAGAGCCTTTAGTTATCAGGCCCCTGTCTTATGGAATCAGCTTCCCTTTAATATTAAAAACGCCGAAACAGTCTCTACATTTAAAATTAGGCTTAAAACATTCCTGTTCGAGAAAGCCTATGGTCAGGTTAGTTAAAAATGATGTGACTCATATATCATGTATACATGATGTATGAGTCACAGTTCAGTCTAGGCTGCCCTAGGAGTTAGAATGCTGGGGGAAGTACAGACACTGAGTTCTTTCTTCTCTTTCTCTTCCTCACACCTGTTTCTGTCATTTTTATAACATATCTTTCATACCAAGTCTGTTCATGACTAGTCACCTGGTGTCCCCTTTCCCCCCTCCCCCCCTGGGGGGAGTGGTGGCTCTCCTGACAGTGTCTGCACGGGAGCCATGGACGACAGGATCTGGAGTATCTCGCCTGTGCTGACCTGTGACCCCGGACCACCGCCCCTGCCTGTCTGGACCAGCCCCCCTTCCTGCATTTATACATGGACGTTCATCTATAGTCTGTCCGTCCATGGGAGTGGATCTGTCCTTCAATGTGGTTCTCCTCAACATTTCTTCTTTTTCCCACTGGGTTTGGAAGTTTTTTCTTGTCGAGAAGGAGGGTCTAAGGACAGAGGGAGGGTCTAAGGACAGAGGGAGGGTCTAAGGACAGGGGATGCCTGGGACTTTTCATGTATTTCTGTAGTTGATTATGTTTTTGTAAAGCCCTGTGAGATGACTTTGTTGTGATTTAGGGCTTTATAAATAAAATTGAATTGAATTGAATTGAATGTCTACATGTGTCACATGTCTATGTAGGTGTCACATGTCTATATATGTGTCACATGTCTATATATGTCACATGTCTATATATGTGTCACATGTCTATATGTGTATGTTAGATTTTGACCTAATATTGACCAACAGCATCACTCTGTTACTACCTAAAAACTCAGATGGTCTATAATAGGGTCTGTGAAGATCACGTCAGTGAAGTACTTCTGATGTGTTTTAGACAAGAGTTTGACCACCAGACTGACCAGTAGAACAACTGACCACTGGACTGACCATCAGAACAACTGACCACCGGACTGACCAGTAGAACTACTGACCACCGGACTGACCAGTAGAACTACTGACCACCGGACTGACCAGTAGAACAACTGACCACTGGACTGACCAGTAGAACAACTGACCACTGGACTGACCATCAGAACAACTGACCACCGGACTGACCAGTAGAACTACTGACCACCGGACTGACCAGTAGAACAACTGACCACTGGACTGACCAGTATGCATCAAAGGGTGAATCGGCAGCATGTATCCACATTGGACTCAAACGTTGTCATAGAAAGTTTGATTCCACCTGGTCTGAAGAATGCCCGAGAAAGACACTTGACATGAAAGGTCAAAGGTCACTGTGATCAAATTCCACTGAAACAATGACTAAAGACTTCAGATCATGATGTAAAAGTTGGGAATTTGACTGTAACATCATTTTTGTTCATCTACATTTTACTTATACAGATTCAATCAATGTTTAGGAAACAAAACAACCTGAGACTAAAATGAATTAAAACAGTAAATGATCAAAGAATGTCATGTTAATGAAAAGACTATGACTAAGATGATCATATTTAAAATAAATGCTGTCAAACTGAACACCATGGATGAAAAATAGAAGAAAAAAAGAAAAAGGAACGACTCATTTCACTGACAAATAGATTTATTCCATTGAAATTGATTTGTTTTGTTTAAATTAAATAATATGGCAGGTAGAGAGTGTTATGAAAAGAGTGTTATGTAGAGAGTGTTATGTAGAGAGTGTTATGTAGAGAGTGTTATGAAGAGAGTGTTATGAAGAGAGTGTTATGAAAAGAGTGTTATGTAGAGTGTTATGTAGAGAGTGTTATGAAAAGAGTGTTATGTAGAGAGTGTTATGAAGAGAGTGTTATGTAGAGAGTGTTATGAAGAGAGTGTTATGAAGAGAGTGTTATGAAGAGAGTGTTATGAAAAGAGTGTTATGTAGAGAGTGTTATGAAGAGAGTGTTATGTAGAGAGTGTTATGAAAAGAGTGTTATGTAGAGAGTGTTATGTAGAGAGTGTTATGAAAAGAGTGTTATGTAGAGAGTGTTATGAAGAGAGTGTTATGAAAAGAGTGTTATGTAGAGAGTGTTATGAAGAGAGTGTTATGAAGAGAGTGTTATGAAAAGAGTGTTATGTAGAGAGTGTTATGAAGAGAGTGTTATGTAGAGAGTGTTATGTATAGAGTGTTATGAAGAGAGTGTTATGTAGAGAGTGTTATGAAGAGAGTGTTATGTAGAGAGTGTTATGTAGAGAGTGTTATGAAGAGAGTGTTATGTAGAGAGTGTTATGTAGAGAGTGTTATGAAGAGAGTGTTATGAAGAGAGTGTTATGAAAAGAGTGTTATGTAGAGAGTGTTATGAAGAGAGTGTTATGAAGAGAGTGTTATGAAAAGAGTGTTATGTAGAGAGTGTTATGAAGAGAGTGTTATGAAGAGAGTGTTATGAAGAGAGTGTTATGTAGAGAGTGTTATGTAGAGAGTGTTATGAAGAGAGTGTAATGAAGAGAGTGTTATGAAGAGAGTGTTATGAAGAGAGTGTTATGTAGAGAGTGTTGTGTAGAGAGTGTTATGAAGAGAGTGTTATGTAGAGAGTGTTATGAAAAGAGTGTTATGAAGAGAGTGTTATGAAGAGAGTGTTATGAAGAGAGTGTTATGTAGAGAGTGTTATGTAGAGAGTGTTATGTAGAGAGTGTTATGAAGAGAGTGTAATGAAGAGAGTGTTAGGAAGAGAGTGTTATGTAGAGAGTGTTGTGTAGAAAGTGTTATGTAGAGAGTGTTATGAAGAGAGTGTTATGAAGAGAGTGTTATGAAGAGAGTGTTATGAAGAGAGTGTTATGAAGAGAGTGTTATGTAGAGAGTGTTATGTAGAGAGTGTTATGTAGAGAGTGTTATGAAGAGAGTGTAATGAAGAGAGTGTTAGGAAGAGAGTGTTATGTAGAGAGTGTTGTGTAGAAAGTGTTATGTAGAGTGTTATGTAGAGTGTTATGTAGAGAGTGTTATGTAGAGTGTCATGTAGAGAGTGTTATGTAGAGTGTTATGTAGAGAGTGTTATGTAGAGTGTGTTATGTAGAGTGTCATGTAGAGAGTGTTATGCTGCATTTCTGGCAGATATTTAAGCCTGTAAATCATGACAGTGTCGTGTTCCAGGAAACTCACAGCAAATACCTGGAGCTAAACGTACATAAACCAGTGGTGGATCGTTCAGTACTGATGCTCATTTACAATCATTTCTATTGTCAGAGGAGATCATCACTTATTTGAAGGAAACGGGAGGAAAAGTGTTGCATGAGGCTAAAGAACCTGTTCTACCTTTATATTATTCTATTATGTTACTTGGATATTTGGGATTAATTTATTCTTGCACTCGATGAACAGAAAACTAACTAATGATAGAGTATCTGTTGATTATGCAGAACATTTGTGAATGAATAATGTGAAAGCAATGCATCATGGGGTGGGGGTGTGTGGGGGGGGCAATGTTGTTTCACAGGTTATGTGGAACTGGATTATATCAATCTACTACAACTTTACAATTGTGAAGTCATGGGTTTACTACTGTTCCAGTGCATTTTTATTACCATACCAGACCATACCATACCATAGCAGACCAGACCATACTATACCATAGCATACCATAGCAGAACAGACCATACCATAGCAGACCAGACCATACCATACCATACCATAGCAGACCATACCATACCATACCATACCATAGCAGACCATACCATACCATACCATAGCAGACCAGACCATACTATACCATACCATACCATAGCAGACCATACTATACCATACCATACCATACCATACCATACCAGACCATACCATACCAGACCAGACCATACCATACCATAGCAGACCAGACCATACTATACCATACCATACCATACCATACCAGACCATAACATACCAGACCATAACATACCATACCATAGCAGACCAGACCATACTATACCATACCATACCATACCAGACCATAACATACCATACCATAGCAGACCAGACCATACTATACCATACCATACCATACCATAGCAGACCAGACCATACCATGTATATTGTGAAAAAATGCAAATAGAAAGAAAATTGTAAAAGAAGAAAAATACTGAACTATCCCTTTAATTAACAAGTTCCAGCTCAAACATTATTAACCAGTAATAAGTATTTACCCACAGAAGGATGTGAACTATTAGCTTAGTTAAACTGGGTGTCAGTCTGCTGGAGTTAAAACTAAAGGCGATGTAGTGAAATATTACATGTGTGACTTTTGTTTTTGGCAGTGGAGTAAGGTTCATGCTATTAAATATCTGCTGTGAACAGGTGTAAATAAATGCTATTAAAGACAATGAATTTAAAGTGTTTATATTTGTGTACATTCTGCTCCAGGGGATCACTTTGTCATGTGAGAAAAATTAAAAGTAATGACTGGTCATCATCATTGCACCACCTATTAATGTATTCTGTATAATTCCATGCTGTTTGTAACTCTGCTGCGGTTACACTGTGCACCTCAGGCCAAAAAATTAGCACAAATCACTTGCCACACCCTGCACTCTTATGCTGCGCACCACTGACTTAGAATGATAGAGCCTGGGGTGTTTGGAACAGCAAAGTGTTGAGTTACTGTTGGAGTTGGTCGTGAGGAAAAGTAAAAAAGTAAGAACTTATACTTTACTCATGCATTTCATTTCTGTAACCAATTATTCTTTTGTTGGGTCATGAGTGTCTGGAGCACAAAATAAAAAAAAAGAATATTACATGACTTTACACATATACTGTTTTCCCATATCCACAAATACTGACCTGATTTAATAATGTCTACTTATTTATATATATATATATATATATATATATATATATATATATATATATATATATATATATATATATATATATATATATATATATATATATATATAAATGTGTGTGTGTGTGTGTAGAGAGAGGAGGAACCAGAGGGACTATCATGGAAGGACAAACCCTTGCATGGCGTGTACCATCGGCAAATTGAGGAAGTGTCTGATATGGAAAAGACATACCAGTGTCTGGAAAAGGCTGGACTAAAGGACAGCACAGAGGCACTACTCATGGCTGCACAAGAACAAGCCCTGAACACCAGAGCAATAGAGGCCAGGGTCTACCACATCAGACAGGACCCCAGGTGTAGGCTGTGTAGAGAAGCCCCTGAAACAGTCCAGCACATCACAGCAGGTGTAAGATGGTGGCAGGCAAGGCATACATGGAGAGGCATAACCAGGTAGAGGACATACTGTACAGGAACATCTGTAAAGAGTATGGACTGGAGGTCAAGGGTCAAGATGGGAGAACCCCCCAAAGGTGACAGAGAACAAACAGGCCAAGATCCTGTGGGACTTCCAGATCCAGACTGACAAGATGGTGATGGCCAATCAGCCTGACATAGTGGTGGTGGATAAACATGAGAAGACAGTGGTGGTGATAGATGTAGCAGTCCCCAGTGATAGCAACATGAGAAAGAAAGAACATGAGAAGAGAAGAGAAATACCAAGGGCTGAAAGAGGAGTTAGAGAAAATGTGGAGTGTGAAGGCAACAGTGGTACCAGTAGTGATGGGGGCACTAGGGGCAGTGACCCCCAAGCTGGGACAATGTCTCCAGCAGATACCAGGAACAACATCAGAGATCTGTGTCCAAAAGAGAACATTGTTAGGAACAGCTAAGATCCTGCACAGAACCCTCAGGCTCCCAGACCTCTGGTAGAGGACCCGAGTCTGAAGGAGACACCGCCCAGGTGGGAGGGGCCTCTGGTAGAGGACCTGAGTCTGAAGGAGACACCGCCCAGGTGGGAGGGGCCTCTGGTAGAGGACCTGAGTCTGAAGGAGACACCGCCCAGGTGGGAGGGGCCTCTGGTAGAGGACCCGAGTCTGAAGGAGACACCGCCCAGGTGGGAGGGGCCTCTGGTAGAGGACCCGAGTCTGAAGGAGACACCGCCCAGGTGGGAGGGGCCTCTGGTAGAGGACCCGAGTCTGAAGGAGACACCGCCCAGGTGGGAGGGGCCTCTGGTAGAGGACCTGAGTCTGAAGGAGACACCGCCCAGGTGGGAGGGGCCTCTGGTAGAGGACCCGAGTCTGAAGGAGACACCGCCCAGGTGGGAGGGGCCTCTGGTAGAGGACCCGAGTCTGAAGGAGACACCGCCCAGGTGGGAGGGGCCTCTGGTAGAGGACCCGAGTCTGAAGGAGACACCGCCCAGGTGGGAGGGGCCTCTGGTAGAGGACCCGAGTCTGAAGGAGACACCGCCCAGGTGGGAGGGGCCTCTGGTAGAGGACCCGAGTCTGGAGGAGACACCGCCCACGTGGGGCGAGAGGAACACTTATTTCTGGAGAAAAAAAATGGAAAAGTGTAGTATTTCCTGTCATTCATCTCAGAAAATAAAAGCCATGTGTAAAACACTCATTCGACATAATGTGAAATATTTCAAGTCTTTAATTCTTGACATTATAATGATTGTAAAAAAAAAAACAGCGTCTCAAAAACCGTTAGAATTACATGAGATCATTTTTAAAAAGTATATTTTAAACATAAATATCAGGTTTCTATAAAGGTCGTTCATTTCACTGTCGTCAAAGCGTGTTTGTTTACTTTAGCGTGACATCCTGCAGCAGTGTCCTGGTCCACACTGTCCACACTGTCCACACTGTCCACACTGTCCACACTGTCCACACTGTCCACACTAAGGAACGCTGCAGCTCTTCTGGAGGCACACGTTTGTTTGTCTGTATATATTTGAACACACTCACAGCTCTGTGTGACGTCCATTCTCAGCTCTATTAAATAATCAGGCAGGTTTCTTCCCCACTGGACAAAATCACAACCAATCAGATGCTCCTCATCAAACTACTGTGTGTGTTAAGTGTGAAGGACAGAAGGGGGGGGGGGTGTTCTTTATATATCACTGTGTGTGTGTGTGTGTGTACCTGTATTCCTATCTTTATGGGGACATTAATATATTTACATTCAAACCACGGGAACCTCTGACACTATGGGGACGAAAATTCAGGTCCCGACAAGGGAAAAATAAAGGTCCCCACAAGTAAACTAGAAAATGTGTCCCTATAAATACATTAATTTGTTTTTTTCCAGAAGTCCCCAAAAGTCCCCATTTACATTTTTTAAATGTATTTTCTCATTATTTATTGATGTATTTACATATTCTTTTTTTCACATTATTCTTTTTATTTCTTTATTTCTTTATTATTTATTCATTCAATAAATTGGTTTTACATTTAATTTTCTCATTTTTATTCTCATTTCATATTATTTTAAAAATTTTTATTTCTTGAATTGTTTTAAAGTATTATTATTAATCATTTTTTCCAATTAATTTTAAATTTTTTATTATTATTTGTAATTTAATGTAATTTTGTTAATAACATTTTATTTACACTCATGACCCAATGTCTACTTGATTACAAACTTGGTCCTCATGAGACATGGAAACAAGTTTGTGTGTGTTTGCAGTGTGTGTGTGTGTGTGTGTGTGTTTGCAGTGTGTGTGTGTGTGTGTGTGTGTGTGTTTGCAGTGTGTGTGTGTGTGTGTTTGCAGTGTGTGTGTGTGTTTGCAGTGTGTGCGTTTGCATTGTGTGTTTTTGAGGTGTGTGTGTTTGCAGTGTGTGTGTGCGCGCGCGCGTTTGCAGTGTGTGTTTGCAGTGTGTCTGTGTGTTTGCAGTGTGTGTGTGTGTGTGTGTGTGTGTTTGCAGTGAGCGGGTGTGTGTGTGTTTGCAGTGTGTGTGTGTGTGTGTGTGTGTGTGTGTGTGTGTTTGCAGTGAGCGGGTGCGTGTGTGTGTGTGTTTGCAGTGAGCGGGTGTGTGTGTGTTTGCAGTGTGTGTGTGTGTGTGTGTGTTTGCAGTGAGTGTGTGTGTGTGTGTGTTTGCAGTGTGTGTGTGTGTGTGTGTTTGCAGTGTGTGTGTGTGTGTGTGTGTGTGTGTGTGTGTGTGTGTGTGTGTGTGTGTTTGCAGTGTGTGCGTTTGCAGTGTGTGTTTTTGAAGTGTGTGTGTGTTTGCAGTGTGTGCGCACGTTTGCAGTGTGTGTTTTTGAAGTGTCTGTGTGGTTTGCAGTGTGTGTTTGCAGTGTGTGTGTGTTTGCAGTGAGCGGGTGTGTGTGTGTGTGTGTTTGCAGTGTGTGTGTGTGTGTGTGTGTGTGTGTGTTTGCAGTGTGTGTGTGTGTGTGTTTGCAGTGTGTGTGTGTGTGTGTGTGTGTGTGTGTGTGTGTGTGTTTGCAGTGTGTGCGTTTGCAGTGTGTGTTTTTGAAGTGTGTGTGTGTTTGCAGTGTGTGTGCGCGCGTTTGCAGTGTGTGTTTTTGAAGTGTCTGTGTGGTTTGCAGTATGTGTTTGCAGTGTGTGTGTGTGTGTGTGTGTGTGTGTGTTTGAAGTGAGCGGGGGGGTGTGTGTGTGTGTGTGTGTGTGTTTGCAGTGTGTGTGTGTGTGTGTGTGTTTGCAGTGTGTGTTTGCAGTGTGTGTGTGTGTGTGTGTGTGTGTGTGTTTGCAGTGTGTGTTTGCAGTGTGTGTGTGTGTGTGTTTGCAGTGTGTTTTTGCAGTGTGTGTGTTTGCAGTGTGTGTGTGTTTGCAGTGTGTGTGTGTGTTTGCAGTGTGTGTGTGTGTGTGTGTGTGTGTGTGTGTGTGTGTTTGCAGTGTGTTTTTGCAGTGTGTGTGTTTGCAGTGTGTGTGTTTGCAGTGTGTGTGTGTGTGTGTTTGCAGTGTGTGTGTTTGTGTGTGTGTAGCTCAGTATTTCCGTGTCCACAGCTCATCTCTCACTGACTCTGTTTCAGCCTCAGATTGTCTTTATGTTAAATCTTCCTCCATCTCTTTGATCGTACTCCACCGTCTCATTTTCTCAGTACAAAGTCAAACATTCTTTTACTCCTCCCTTCTTATTGAATTTCTCTTGTCATGCTTTTGAATAATTTCATGTTCAAGTCTGAAGACAGAAAGTACTTCTACTATCGACTTAAAACAAATATATGTACGGTTCCATAATGTGTCCATAAAAGTCTGTTATTGTCTTTATCTACATCTGTACAGTTCTATGTGTGTGTTCTTCTGTGTGTACAGTTCTATGTGTGTGTGTTCTTCTGTGTGTACAGTTCTATGTGTGTGTTCTTCTGTGTGTACAGTTCTATGTGTGTGTTCTTCTGTGTGTACAGTTCTATGTGTGTGTTCTTCTGTGTGTACAGTTCTATGTGTGTGTTCTTCTGTGTGTACAGTTATATGTGTGTGTTCTTCTGTGTGTACAGTTCTATGTGTGTGTGTTCTTCTGTGTGTACAGTTCTATGTGTGTGTTCTTCTGTGTGTACAGTTCTATGTGTTTGTTCTTCTGTGTGTACAGTTCTATGTGTGTGTGTTCTTCTGTGTGTACAGTTCTATGTGTGTGTTCTTCTGTGTGTACAGTTCTATGTGTGTGTTCTTCTGTGTGTACAGTTCTATGTGTGTGTTCTTCTGTGTGTACAGTTCTATGTGTGTGTGTTCTTCTGTGTGTACAGTTCTATGTGTGTGTGTTCTTCTGTGTGTACAGTTCTATGTGTGTGTTCTTCTGTGTGTACAGTTCTATGTGTGTGTTCTTCTGTGTGTACAGTTCTATGTGTGTGTTCTTCTGTGTGTACAGTTCTATGTGTGTGTTCTTCTGTGTGTACAGTTCTATGTGTGTGTTCTTCTGTGTGTACAGTTCTATGTGTGTGTTCTTCTGTGTGTACAGTTCTATGTGTGTGTTCTTCTGTGTGTACAGTTCTATGTGTGTGTGTTCTTCTGTGTGTACAGTTCTATGTGTGTGTTCTTCTGTGTGTACAGTTCTATGTGTGTGTTCTTCTGTGTGTACAGTTCTATGTGTGTGTTCTTCTGTGTGTACAGTTCTATGTGTGTGTTCTTCTGTGTGTACAGTTCTATGTGTGTGTGTTCTTCTGTGTGTACAGTTCTATGTGTGTGTTCTTCTGTGTGTACAGTTCTATGTGTGTGTTCTTCTGTGTGTACAGTTCTATGTGTGTGTGTTCTTCTGTGTGTACAGTTCTATGTGTGTGTTCTTCTGTGTGTACAGTTCTATGTGTGTGTTCTTCTGTGTGTACAGTTCTATGTGTGTGTGTTCTTCTGTGTGTACAGTTCTATGTGTGTGTTCTTCTGTGTGTACAGTTCTATGTGTGTGTTCTTCTGTGTGTACAGTTCTATGTGTGTGTTCTTCTGTGTGTACAGTTCTATGTGTGTGTTCTTCTGTGTGTACAGTTCTATGTGTGTGTTCTTCTGTGTGTACAGTTCTATGTGTGTGTTCTTCTGTGTGTACAGTTCTATGTGTGTGTGTTCTTCTGTGTGTACAGTTCTATGTGTGTGTTCTTCTGTGTGTACAGTTCTATGTGTGTGTTCTTCTGTGTGTACAGTTCTATGTGTGTGTTCTTCTGTGTGTACAGTTCTATGTGTGTGTTCTTCTGTGTGTACAGTTCTATGTGTGTGTTCTTCTGTGTGTACAGTTCTATGTGTGTGTTCTTCTGTGTGTACAGTTCTATGTGTGTGTTCTTCTGTGTGTACAGTTCTATGTGTGTGTTCTTCTGTGTGTACAGTTCTATGTGTGTGTTCTTCTGTGTGTACAGTTCTATGTGTGTGTGTTCTTCTGTGTGTACAGTTCTATGTGTGTGTTCTTCTGTGTGTACAGTTCTATGTGTGTGTTCTTCTGTGTGTACAGTTCTATGTGTGTGTTCTTCTGTGTGTACAGTTCTATGTGTGTGTTCTTCTGTGTGTACAGTTCTATGTGTGTGTTCTTCTGTGTGTACAGTTCTATGTGTGTGTTCTTCTGTGTGTACAGTTCTATGTGTGTGTTCTTCTGTGTGTACAGTTCTATGTGTGTGTTCTTCTGTGTGTACAGTTCTATGTGTGTGTTCTTCTGTGTGTACAGTTCTATGTGTGTGTTCTTCTGTGTGTACAGTTCTATGTGTGTGTTCTTCTGTGTGTACAGTTCTATGTGTGTGTTCTTCTGTGTGTACAGTTCTATGTGTGTGTTCTTCTGTGTGTACAGTTCTATGTGTGTGTTCTTCTGTGTGTACAGTTCTATGTGTGTGTTCTTCTGTGTGTACAGTTCTATGTGTGTGTTCTTCTGTGTGTACAGTTCTATGTGTGTGTTCTTCTGTGTGTACAGTTCTATGTGTGTGTTCTTCTGTGTGTACAGTTCTATGTGTGTGTTCTTCTGTGTGTACAGTTCTATGTGTGTGTTCTTCTGTGTGTACAGTTCTATGTGTGTGTTCTTCTGTGTGTACAGTTCTATGTGTGTGTTCTTCTGTGTGTACAGTTCTATGTGTGTGTTCTTCTGTGTGTACAGTTCTATGTGTGTGTTCTTCTGTGTGTACAGTTCTATGTGTGTGTTCTTCTGTGTGTACAGTTCTATGTGTGTGTGTTCTTCTGTGTGTACAGTTCTATGTGTGTGTTCTTCTGTGTGTACAGTTCTATGTGTGTGTTCTTCTGTGTGTACAGTTCTATGTGTGTGTTCTTCTGTGTGTACAGTTCTATGTGTGTGTTCTTCTGTGTGTACAGTTCTATGTGTGTGTTCTTCTGTGTGTACAGTTCTATGTGTGTGTTCTTCTGTGTGTACAGTTCTATGTGTGTGTTCTTCTGTGTGTACAGTTCTATGTGTGTGTGTTCTTCTGTGTGTACAGTTCTATGTGTGTGTTCTTCTGTGTGTACAGTTCTATGTGTGTGTTCTTCTGTGTGTACAGTTCTATGTGTGTGTTCTTCTGTGTGTACAGTTCTATGTGTGTGTTCTTCTGTGTGTACAGTTCTATGTGTGTGTTCTTCTGTGTGTACAGTTCTATGTGTGTGTTCTTCTGTGTGTACAGTTCTATGTGTGTGTTCTTCTGTGTGTACAGTTCTATGTGTGTGTGTTCTTCTGTGTGTACAGTTCTATGTGTGTGTTCTTCTGTGTGTACAGTTCTATGTGTGTGTTCTTCTGTGTGTACAGTTCTATGTGTGTGTTCTTCTGTGTGTACAGTTCTATGTGTGTGTTCTTCTGTGTGTACAGTTCTATGTGTGTGTTCTTCTGTGTGTACAGTTCTATGTGTGTGTTCTTCTGTGTGTACAGTTCTATGTGTGTGTTCTTCTGTGTGTACAGTTCTATGTGTGTGTTCTTCTGTGTGTACAGTTCTATGTGTGTGTGTTCTTCTGTGTGTACAGTTCTATGTGTGTGTTCTTCTGTGTGTACAGTTCTATGTGTGTGTTCTTCTGTGTGTACAGTTCTATGTGTGTGTTCTTCTGTGTGTACAGTTCTATGTGTGTGTTCTTCTGTGTGTACAGTTCTATGTGTGTGTTCTTCTGTGTGTACAGTTCTATGTGTTTGTTCTTCTGTGTGTACAGTTCTATGTGTGTGTTCTTCTGTGTGTACAGTTCTATGTGTGTGTTCTTCTGTGTGTACAGTTCTATGTGTGTGTGTTCTTCTGTGTGTACAGTTCTATGTGTGTGTTCTTCTGTGTGTACAGTTCTATGTGTGTGTTCTTCTGTGCCAGTCCAAATGTGGATCTATTTACCATGAGGAGTGATTCTTTTTTTGTTCTTTTCGGACATTAGGTGTATCACCAAAAACATCCGTACATTCGTTCATAATTATGTTCCATCGAACCTTTTTCCCTCTGGTTTATTGATTATTTCTAATTTCTTTCATTAGATAATTCTTTTTATATTTATGGATATTTTTGCCTTTATAATATTTTTGTGTAATATCCTGCCTTTAGTGTTTTTTTTTCAGGTTGTTTAATTGTCTTCTGTTGTAACAGATATAAATCGTTCAGTCATTTAGTTTTAGGAGTGGACTGTCTTTTTTCTGCCTCGTCTCCACAGCTGGGACGTCAGCTGCAGGAGCTTTTGTGCTGCTAGATGCAGGTTGTGTGCACTTAGCTTTTTTGTTAGCTTAGCCTTTTTGTTAGTTTAGCCTTTTTGTTAGTTTAGCCTTTTTGTTAGCTTAGCTTTTTTGTTAGCACAGCCTTTTTGTTAGCATAACCTTTTTCTTAGCTTTGCCTCTTTGTTAGCTTAACCTTTTTGTTAGCTTAGCCTCTTTGTTAACTTAGGCTTTTTGTTAGCTTAGCCTTTTTGTTAGCATAGCCTTTTTCTTAGCATAGCCTTTTTCTTAGCATAGCCTTTTTGTTAGCATAGCCTTTTTCTTAGCATAGCCTTTTTCTTAGCATAGCCTTTTTCTTAGCTTTTGTTTCTGTATTGTTGGACCCAGTGAGTCTGGACGTCACACACTCATACACCAGTAGACGGCAAGACAAGGCGCTGCCTGACCCTACTGGGAGCAACTTAGGGTTCAGTGTCAGGACACTTTGACATGTGGACAGCCAGAGCCGGGACGCGAACCCCCAACCCTTCGATCATCGGACGACCCGCTCTACCAGCTGAGCCACAGCCGCCCTATGTACTGTCAGAAGAACTCAACTGTCGCTCTACCAACTGTCCAATGATCAAAGGGTTGGTGGTGCCTGTCCACATGTCCAAGTGTCCACATGTCCAAGTGTCCACATGTCCAAGTGTCCACATGTCCAAGTGTCCTTGGACAAAGAAACATTTGAAACCTACTGGTTTCAGGTAAAAATGTGTGTAAAGGGGGCGGGGTTTGTTGTGGCAGACATGTTTTTGTTTGTTGTCTTTTCTCCTCCTCTGTCGACTCCCTTCTTCATTGCTATCATCTAAACTAAACAAAAATAATCCTCAGGAGGCCTGACAGATAAATGCACACAGTGAGAGATGATGAGGTGAGTGAGGGGAGGATGAGTAGTAGGTGGAGGAAACAAAGTAAAGCTTTTAATCTGTAAATGGAGAAGGGTAATGGTCATTTAAGCAGTAAGATATCCCTTCTGTTCCTTAATGCTCCTTAAACATTTATGAGGGCTGATAACAAAGAGAGACCATAGCCACGCAGAGTAATCAAATCACTGCTGGTTATAGGGCTCTACTCGGAAAAGAGGAGGAGGAGGAGGAGGAGGAGGAGGAGGAAGAGGAGGGGCAAAGTGAGGGAGGGAATTAAGAGGAGAGCATGGAGTGACTGTGTGAGAAATAGAGACAGAAAGGAGAGAAGACAAAGAAAAATATATTAGCTCTTCAAATATTCATCCTGCTATGTTACTGTCAACAACAACACACCTGTGTACGGAACCTTAAACACATGTGTGTCATCACTTAAAAAACACTTTACCTGTATGTTGCTGAAATTCACAATTAATTTCTTCTATAGATGAAATTAAAGCTAAGATTTGAAGGTTTTAATAATGATGTTATGTTAATGTTCTGTTCTTTACCTTCTGCCATCACTGCTCTGTGCTGTTCTTTAGCATTAGCGCTACAGTATGCTAGGTTTGTTCTTATTATTGTTGCTCTCTGGTCATGATGTGAGTTTATTTGGTGACAAGATCTCGTAGGACGACTGTCTCCCCAATCTCGTGGGATGAAATCTCGCAAGATGTCATTTCACGAGATTTCTTCTCATGTTAAAATTCTGTCTCGCAAGAGATCATCCAGCCTTAGCCAGAAATACGTCAGAAAACACAGGTTTTACGAAAGACAAGTTTTGGACCTGTTTCCGTCTCCTTCCAACAATGCTTTTCACTTCCATTCTCGCAGCCTCTAGTTTGTTTTTCTAGCTCCGATATAAACACAGTGACTCAGTTAGAAAAAGGATGGACAACTACAAGAGGAAAAGTGCTTCAGGAACTACGTGTGCTGTTGTTGGTGTAAAAAGTGAAAAGTGGTTAGAGAGAGAGTGTTTGGAGCACAAACCTGACTCCATGGTTTAGACACTGATGAATGACTTTGGACCTGTTTATTTTATTTATTTGACTTGTGGTCGAGGGACAAGAGTGAATATTTAGAACTTTATTGGGGGTGGGATTAAATAAGTGTTTCTTTTTCCCACTCCTTTTCAGATGTAAATCATTCATTCATTCATTATCTGAACCCGCTTTATCCTCACTAGGGTCACTGGGGTCACTGGGGTCACTGGGGGCCTAATCCAGCTACAATGGGTGAAGGCGGGGTACACCCTGTATGAGACGCCAGTTCATCTCAGGGCTGAACATATATAGACAAACAATCACTCTCACATTCACACCTATGGACAATTTTAGATTAACCAATTAACCTATCAGTGCATGTGTTTGGATGGTGGGAGGAAACCGGAGTGCCCGGCGAAAACCGGAGGAAACCGGAGTGCCCGGCGAAAACCCACGTGGACACGGGGAGGACATGCAAACTCCACACAGAAAGGTCTGGTACGGGATTCGAACCAGGGTCCTTCTTGCTGTGAGGCACGAGTGCTAACCACTGCACCAGCGCGCCAACCACTGCACCAGCACGCCAACCACTGCACCAGCGCGCCAACCACTGCACCAGCGCGCCAACCACTGCACCAGCGCGCCAACCACTGCACCAGCGCGCCAACCACTGCACCAGCGCGCCAACCACTGCACCAGCGCGCCAACCACTGCACCAGCGCGCCAACCACTGCACCAGCGCGCCAACCACTGCACCAGCGCGCCAACCACTGCACCAGCGCGCCAACCACTGCACCAGCGCGCCAACCACTGCACCACCGTGCCAACCACTGCACCACCGTGCTAACCACTGCACCAGCGTGCTAACCACTGCACCAGCGTGCTAACCACTGCACCACCGTGCTAACCACTGCACCACCGTGCTAACCACTGCACCACCGTGCTAACCACTGCACCACCGTGCTAACCACTGCACCACCGTGCTAACCACTGCACCACCGTGCTAACCACTGCACCACCGTGCCGCCCAGATGTAAATCAAATTATTATTATTGTATATTTTCTTATGTATGGATGTATTATTATGTGAATGCTCAAAATAATCAAATCAATCAATAAGGTAGCTTTAAGTTACATAATACCTTGTGGTAAGTTTCATGCACCTGGTTTTTAATACACTGCCCGTCTCAAAAAAAAAAGTACACATGCACTATTTCACTGCATCACCTTTAGTTTTAATTCCATCAGACTGACACTCAGTTTAACTAAGTTAATAGTTCACATCCTTCCATGGGTAAATACTACAGTGGTTAATAATATTTGAGCTGGAACGAGTTATTTAATTTAACTGATGCACTCAGTGTCCTGTCATGTCTGAAATGTTATTTGTTATTTATAATATAATTAACTTTACAGACATGACAGGACAATAACTGGCTTTATGACAAGGTGCGTTATCCTGCTGGAAGTATCCATTATAAGATGGTCCGCTGTGGTCGTAAAGGGACGGACGCAGTCAGTAACAATACTCAGGTAGGTCTAACTGATGCAGGGTCCGTGGAGATTTTGGTATTTGGATTTTCCGTTTATAATTGGGAATTAAAAAACAAAAAAACACTGGTTTATTTGACTTTTGTTTTGAAGCACAAAACCAACAATTGAATTATCCAACACTTTCTTTTTTTTCACTTTACAAAAACAAATCCAAAGTCAACAGAAAAGAAAAAACAGACCAAAAACAAACATTATTCATATTCTCACACCTTGTACCACCTCCAACTCCAGATGTTCCTCGGGCAACCCCCTCAATTTTACGCTGTTTTCAACGCAGAATTTTCACACATTTCGAGCTGAAAATTCTCTCCCGCCTTCGCGTTCTACTGAAATGTGCGCAGACATTTCTGACGATGACAGGCCTTGTTTCATTCTAAAACAAAGTACGGCTCCAAAGACATAATTCCTGGTTGTTATTCTCGCATTATTCGTACTTTATTACAGTCTGAATGGCAGCTTCTGGTGTGAGAATATGAATGATGCTTGTTTTTGGTCCATTTTTTTCATTTTTGTTGACTTTGAATTTCTTTTTATAAAGTGAAAAAAAAAATTAAATGAAAGGAAAATATGTCATAATTCAATTGTTGGTTTTGTGCTTCAAAATGAAAGTCAAATGAACCAGTTGTTTTTTAATTCCCAATCATTCAAATACCAAAATATACACGGACCCTGCATCAGTTAGAGCGATAGTTGAGCACGGTTGCACCATCACACCTACCTGAGTATTGTTACTGACCACGTCCGTCCCTTTACGACCACAGCGGACCATCTTATGATGGATACTTCCAGCACGATAACGCACCTTGTCATAAAGCTCCAATCATTTCAGACACTTTTCTTGAACATGACACTGAGTTCACTGTAGTCAAATGTCCTCCACAGTCACCACAGCTCAGTCCAATAGAACATCTGTAGAATGTGCTGGAACGGCAGACTGGCATCATGATGCTGTCATGTCAATATGGACCAAACTGTCTGAGGAATGTTTCCAGTACTCTGTTGAATCTATGACATGAAGGATTAAAGCAGTTCTGAAGACAAAAGGCTACTAGCAAGGTGTACCTAATAAAGTGGCCGCCAGTGTCGATGACGCTGATCATATACCTAGAATGCCAAGTTGAATTTTTCTTGAACGTGTCATTGTATGAATTCAATTACATGTTCTATTTGTGTTCATGTACCTGTGTGTGATGATCCACAGCTAAGCCTCATTACATTCTTCTCTACAGCAGGTATCTTGTCATTCTTTTCTTGTCGAGGTCCCTGAGCGACTCCACTCTGGACATTCAGCTCCGTATCACCGTCCTTTCAGGCGCTGTTGCACATGTGCAGATGAGAATGACTGGCATTTATTGTGGATGCACTAAATCTTCTACTTATCTCAAGTTACGTAGCATGAAATGTGTCCACTCTGTTTGTGTGTGTGTGGGCGTCTGAGGCATACGGCAGGTTTTTAGTTTTGTCAGATGCTGAACCAGGGGGTTTTCAACATGTGGGACAATGATCCTCCCCAACTTCATTTTCACTTCAGGGCTCATTCTGCTCCTCACATGTTCTGTAAAGCCACGGTTCTCAAACTGGGGTCCGCGGACCTCTAGGGGGACGTGGCGCATGTCCAGGGGGCACGCCAAATTATTCACATTGGTTTTTTTTTTGCTGTTTTATTTTGAAATGCGGAAGTTTTATTTTGTAGCGAGCGGGCGGAAGTAACAGCGCTGTTTGACGCTAGCTTGACTAAATTGAGACAGAGCGAGTCACATGCTATTTTTAGCCACCCTGCAGCGAACATGGATCGATTTTTGTGTCCGCCAAGTTCCTCAAGAAGTGGTAAAAGAAATGACAATGAAAATGACAATGACAAAAACAAACGCCCTAACCCTAAAAAGAGAAAGTACATTGATAGTTATATTGAGTTTGACAAGATCATCCCTCTCATTAAGTCTCTGTCTGTCTGTCTGTCTGTCTGTCTGTCTGTCTGTCTGTCTGTCTGTCTGTCTGTCTGTCTGTCTGTCACACACACACACGGTTTTGTGTGTCTTTTGTTCCGTTTATTATTTTAAAATTATTTAAAATTGTTGTTTCTGAAGTGTTCATTTATATTATAATACCTGAAAATGTGGCTGGTTTGCACAAAAGCACTATTAAAAAAGGTTATCATTGTTTCATAATAATCATTGTTGAAGTGGTTTTTTATCATTTTCAGTATCGCCAGGATGAGGGGGGACATGGAAAAATGTCACCCCTCCAAGGGGGACCTGGGCCAAAAAAGTTTGACAACCCCTGGTGTAAAGAACCATGTTTTTGTTTTTTATTCAGATTTATTTTTGATCATCCTGTACCTCCCCTGAAGTCCTCTGGTGTCCCCCAGGGGAGGCCCGCTTCACTGTGATCCACACTTTCTATCCAGTCTGCTGGTCAACTCACATCCTGATACAGTTTCAGAACAAGGGTCCAAATGTGTTGAACAGAGTGAAATGTAATATGCTGCTGTCTTAGCTGATCAGCTGGGCGGTACCCAGGACAGAGACGGAAGAAAAGTCAGGGGACAGAACCGGCTCAAAACCACAAAACCAGAACAATCCAGATAACGGTACCATGAACCAGAAAAGGGTCCGAGAAGCCAGAGAGGTCCAAACGATGAGTATGAAGCCAGGAGTAGAAACAGGGTCCAGAACCGGGAGATCAGACAAACAGAACCAAACATCCAGAACCAGACCATACACCAGGAAGACCAACCACAAAGACAAACAATCTGACGTCTGATCCCCAGGAGAGAGCGACATTTCTACACCTGAGGCCAGGTGTTCAATTAACTGGTGACAGGAAGTAAAACACCACACAGTGAACATGAACCAACATGACAAAATAAAAGCCCAGACTAACAATGACACAAAGAACAGGAAGACGCAGAAAAACTAACAAAATAAGACGTTCATGGACAGACTATGATATGACAACATTATCAAGATCTGTTTTAAGCCACAAACTCATTTTTCTCAGAAGATGACTTTGTGGCTTTTACTTTAATAGGTTAACGATATATATCTTTGTCTCAGCCACTGGGTTTGTGTCAACATGTATCACACCTGATGGGAACCAAGTCTGTTTCCTATATCTATATTTACTTGTAAAAAACACACACAAAAAAACAAACATTTGCCTGTATTTCCAGCAAGTATAACTATTTCAAGATACTATCAAACTTTATATTAATGTATTTTCTGCCCTCTGGCTGTGCACACAAATGGAATCCTTTGCTTTTTGGAGGCAGTTAAATTTTAGTTATAAATGATCAGTTCAGTGTGACTAATGTTTAATCACCCACATTCCCTGGAATATTAATCCTATTTTAATACGACAGCTGACAGTGTAGGCAACCCTACATTTGAGTGAAAAATCCACCTTATCAGGGTGGTATTTTCTGCGTCATTGCACTCCACTGAATGGATGTACGGCTGCACAACAATCATCTGTACAACACAGATCATCAACTGGTGGTCTGTTGAATACAAATACATTCATAAAATCTGAGGACAAAGTCATGTTTGGCATTTAAGATATGGAGGATATATAAAATACAGAATCTATATTCAATATCTGAATGGCTCTTTCATTTACAGACACACACACACACATTTATTTTTCCTGTTGTATTGATTATTTCATTTCCGCTACTTTTTTTATTTTTACTTGAATAAGATAGATAGACGTTTATTTGCCATTTGTGCAGAACACATAGGAAATTTTTGTGCAGTCGCTCCCAGAGTCAAATTACATAAATTTAAGAACACAGATAAACGTAAAACTACACATATATGAAAACAGCTAAAAGATAATATATACCATAGATAAAAATAGTAATAAATACAATCAAGTAAATTAAAATCAAGTAAATTTAAAATCCACAGCAAGGATAAAAAGGTAGACATTTCCACATTAGTACATACACAAAACAGACACACACTACATATTGCACTTACCCTCCTATTGGATACTGGCCAACAGTCTCACTGTGGCAGGGAAGAAGCTGTTAAAAAATCGTGTAGTGTGTGCAATAATGCTGTCTGCCCTCTTGTGTCTGAGGTGATATGTGCTGCATTTGTGTTGAAACAGGAGGTGAGCTGGATGTTGTGTATCTGTACTAATTCTCTGAGCTCTCTTGTGGCAGCGTTGTATGTATATGGTGTTCAGAGATGGGAGGTCAATGCCTAGGATTTTTTCTGCCGTGTGTATGACTCTTTGTAGAGCCTTCCTCTCCCTCTGTGTTGTGTTTCCATACCATACTGTGACCCCAACTGTTAAAACACTCTCCACCAGTCCCCTGTAGACCTGGGTGAGAGGGCCACAATGCAGGCCTGCTTTCCTGAGTAGCCTTATAAAATAAAGTCTCTGCTGGGCTTTTTTCACTGTGGCTGCAGTGTTTAAAGCCCAGCTCAAGTCTGATTAGTTTATTCAGTTAGTCACTGAATAAAGTGACTAACACCCAATCATTTCCACTGTGGGATAGGGTTGTCAAAAAAATCGATTTTAGATACTAAATCGATATTGACCCTTGGTATCTAATTAGATACTAAGTTGCTGGAAAATCGATTTTTGTTTTTATGGCGCGTCGCCGCTTTTTTGTAGCGGGTAACGTTAAGAATTGTAAACAGGCATCAACGCGGTCAGCTCTGGCACAGCCGTAATGCCGGCGTGTAAGTTAAAGTCTCTTTTTTTCTCCAGCTGCCTCTGACAGCACACGGGATGACGCCAGTGCGACCACAGACCTATACACTATTTCTATAGGTCTGTGATTGGACCATCCGATGTAACTTTGCTTTTAAAGGCCTCCATATAGTCGAACGTTTATGCGCGCGGGCGGCAGCCAGGCGGTAGCGCATAGTATCACGTTACCACCACGGAGGCCACCGTGAGCATGTCAGCCTATCATTTTTGACGTGCGTGCTGCTAGTCCCGCAAGGGGTCCGCGGTGGTCACATGATGCAATACGCTGCGGCCCGCGCACATAATGCTCGACCATAAAGAGTCTTACAGTTAGCACTGCAGAAGGGCTTGAACAAAAACATAGACTTACCTTAACTTACCAAGAGATAGACATTAACATCATTATTATTAACACCAAGGACCATGCTGGAAATAAGCCCCGTGCTTTTGCATGCCATCCTTTGGATTGCCTCTTGTAAGGTTCCAGAATAAAATCAATCAATCAATCAATCATGCATTTATTCTGCACCCGCACTCACTACCTTTTTTTAACAGTCCATGGAGGACATTTTAAAAGGAATCCCTCACATCTCCAGTATCGAAATAGTATCGAGTATCGAATATTATCCTTAGTATCGTATTGAGTTGGAAATTTTAGTATCGTGACAACCCTACTGTGGAAGTGTTCTGATTCTAATATATATATATATGAGTGAGACAGATTTTGAGTTTATATGAAAAGCATTGGTGCAACATTGGACAAATAATGATTTTCTTTTATCATGTTCATTTAATCACCAAAATCTTGACATGGTGGAGAATGTGTACATCTGTACATTTAGGCTTTTATCAAATCTGGATGAATATTCCTCTAATCTTTTTTTCCTTTCCTCCTACAGAGTATTATTAGATCTGCCTTCATGACCAATGACCAGCATCGCCATGTGCTTTTCATAACTGTCACATGCAGGGTGCGATTTGTCAAAAAAACAGAGGGGGGGGGTGCACTGTGACCGCCTCTGTGTCGCCAGTAAAGGGTGAGGGGGTGAAGGTGGGTCACAGCTTTACAGCGCCCTCCACCTGGACTTTGCCGCTTCCCAGTGTGGGGAGTACTTACATGGTGTGCACTGTTCACCAACGCAACAGCCACTCCCACAAACACTAGGATTTCTCACTGTACAGACGACGGAGCATAAATCCAGCCTAACGGTGATGTCCAAAACCAGAGGGGGATGAACCCCCCCTCTGGTCACATGTAATGAGTCACAGTTAAAAACAAAACCACATATGCTGACAAATGTTAGTTTGGAATCATTTCATCATTTATTTCTCCCTCAGCAGGTTTCGTCTGCACTCCCACAAGTCCTCTTATCCAAATGTCCTGTCTGTCTGTCTGTCTGTCTGTCTGTCTGACCAGTCATGGATTTTGGTTTTTGCTGATTCACAGACGATGCAGCTGAGGCAGCATGGTCAGGTAACAGAGAACAGGTTAGTGTAGATAAAGATGAATTTCCTTCCCAAAGCATTTAGAGATAGCAGCTAAAGTACACTTCATCATTAAAGATCTGGACAGCCAGTGGGTTCTGCGAGTGCCTCAGTCTTTGGGCTGGCTGCTGGAGGGGGTGGTGGTGTTGGGGTGGGCGGTTGGGGGGGGGGGGGTTACTCAGGGTTAAATGGAGCCAATCACAGACAGAAAAACAGCATTACACACCACATTAAGCATCATGGTACCACTCTCTCTCCTCCTTTCTGGTCTTTCTCTCTCGACCCCCTCCCTCTCTCTCTCCAGGTGTGCAGCCAGCTGATAGTGTCGGCTCTATTTGCACATTCACTTGAAATTCTCCAGAACTAATAGATTCGACCAGATTCAACTAACTCAATAGTGCTGATCTGCAGCTTATTACAGCCAACCAGCAACTAGCCAATCATTCAACCAACCAGCCGAGCACACAAGTGAAGTGCAAATATAATATGGATATGAGGTGTGTGTCTGGAATGTAATCTATAAAGTCAATCCTCTATTATTGTTTTACGATGAGCTGAGGCAATGCACAAAGTTTAATAACATCTCCTGGATGACTGCCTCCTGCACACAGAATATACTCCATCTGAATAAAACTATTAATCTGCTATATTGCAGTGTTTACATAAGTGTAGTCTGTACCTCAACTAGATATAAGGGGGGGGGGGGTGGGGGGGGGTTATTCTAATGTACTGGATAAAAGAGAGTATTACTTAGTTTATGACTAAACAGAGGAAATAACATGAACGTGTGTCATTGTGCATCTGTTTGTTCTACTTCACACCCTGAGTGTCTTGTTTTGTTAGGGTTTTTTTCGTCTTCCTGTTCTTTTTGTCATTGTTAGTGTCTGGGCTTTTATTTTGTCATGTTGGTTCATTTTCACGCTGTCTGGTTTTACTTCCTGTCACCGGGTGTTTTCCTCCCCGCCCCTTTAATCTGTATGATTGAACCCACCTGTTCCTTCACATTTTTAATTGTTGTGTGACTGTTTTTCAGACCCCAGGTTGTTTGCCTTCATGCATCAGTTGAGTGTTTGTCATTTGTCTTGGTCTTCCTGGTGTATGGTTCTGGTTCTGTTTGTCTGTTCTGTCGCTGCGTCTGATCTCCCGGTTCTGGACCCTGTTTCTGCCCCTGGCTTCATGCTCATCGTTTGGACCTCTCTAGCTTCTCGGACCCTTTTCTGGTTTATGGTACCGTTATTTGGATTGTTCTGTTTTTGCTGGTTTTCTGGTTTTGACCCGGTTCCTTGTTCCTTGTTGCTATCATGGGCCCAGCTGATTGGCTCACACAGTCATGTGCTACCTTTCTCCTGTTGTGTGCACCAATAAACTGGTCTTTAATTCTACTTCTGTGTCAGAGTCTGCACTTGGATCCATCTGTGTTCTGAAACGCGTTACAATTTTCTGGATGAATAAAACTGGGAATTTTATTAGTGTTTGACCCCAAAGCTTCCATGTTCAGACGAACTGTACTGTATACTTTGTACTACAAACACCAGTTAGCAAACCCTTCAAACTGAACTGTGAAGATCCCAGGAGATGTGATTGACTTGCATGTAGCCATGTAAACGTAGACCAGAGGTGTTCCACTCATGTTAGTTCTGAGGCCACATTCAGCCCAATATGGTAGAAAGTGTACCACAGCAAAAAAATAATATAAATAATAGGAAAAAAAATTAGAAATAAATATTGAATGTTATTCACTTCTATAGTTCTGTTCCACCTTCATGGTTCAAAGCTCTTTACATTAGCCTCACATTCACCCATTCACACACTTTACATTAGCCTCACATTCACCCATTCACACACTTTACATTAGCCTCACATTCACCCATTCACACACTTTACATTAGCCTCACATTCACCCATTCACACACTTTACATTAGCCTCACATTCACCCATTCACACACTTTACATTAGCCTCACATTCACCCATTCACACACTTTACATTAGCCTCACATTCACCCATTCACACACTTTACATTAGCCTCACATTCACCCATTCACACACTTTACATTAGCCTCACATTCACCCATTCACACACTTTACATTAGCCTCACATTCACCCATTCACACACTTTATATTAGCCTCACATTCACCCATTCACACACTTTACATTAGCCTCACATTCACCCATTCACACACACTCATACACCAGTAGCTTTCTAAGGTTCTGTCAGTCCTACTGGGAAACTTAAGCTTAATTTATTCCTCTGGAACTGGATGGAATTTGTCTCTCTGTTCCTGACGTTGCTCCCAGACCTGTTATTTATGCTTCTGTCCATATTATTGGAATCTTCTAGGGGGCGCTGACGAGTCGCAAGAAACATGGTGTCTGTTGAAGCAGTGATTTAGATGAATTTACTGTGGAGGCAAAAACTGAGCAGAAATAAAAGAGTGTGAGTCGACTGGATACAAGGAGGACAGAGGATGGTGAACTGGTGTCAATGGTGGTGAACTGGTGTCAATGGTGGTGAACTGGTGTCAATGGTGGTGAACTGGTGTCATTGGTGGTGAACTGGTGTCAATGGTGGTGAACTGGTGTCATTGGTGGTGAACTGGTGTCAATGGTGGTGAACTGGTGTCAATGGTGGTGAACTGGTGTCATTGGTGGTGAACTGGTGTCAATGGTGGTGAACTGGTGTCATTGGTGGTGAACTGGTGTCATTGGTGGTGAACTGGTGTCAATGGTGGTGAACTGGTGTCAATGGTGGTGAACTGGTGTCATTGGTGGTGAACTGGTGTCAATGGTGGTGAACTGGTGTCATTGGTGGTGAACTGGTGTCAATGGTGGTGAACTGGTGTCAATGGTGGTGAACTGGTGTCAATGGTGGTGAACTGGTGTCATTGGTGGTGAACTGGTGTCAATGGTGGTGAACTGGTGTCATTGGTGGTGAACTGGTGTCAATGGTGGTGAACTGGTGTCAATGGTGGTGAACTGGTGTCATTGGTGGTGAACTGGTGTCAATGGTGGTGAACTGGTGTCATTGGTGGTGAACTGGTGTCATTGGTGGTGAACTGGTGTCATTGGTGGTGAACTGGTGTCAATGGTGGTGAACTGGTGTCAATGGTGGTGAACTGGTGTCATTGGTGGTGAACTGGTGTCAATGGTGGTGAACTGGTGTCATTGGTGGTGAACTGGTGTCAATGGTGGTGAACTGGTGTCAATGGTGGTGAACTGGTGTCATTGGTGGTGAACTGGTGTCAATGGTGGTGAACTGGTGTCATTGGTGGTGAACTGGTGTCAATGGTGGTGAACTGGTGTCATTGGTGGTGAACTGGTGTCAATGGTGGTGAACTGGTGTCAATGGTGGTGAACTGGTGTCATTGGTGGTGAACTGGTGTCATTGGTGGTGAACTGGTGTCAATGGTGGTGAACTGGGGTCAATGGTGGTAAACTGGTGTCAATGGTGGTGAACTGGTGTCATTTTTACACTAAAACAAAGAAGAAAATCTGTGTTTTTCATAATTTATTGTTTATTATAATTATGGTCTGATCCATTTTAGATCAAATTGATGTCAAATTATTTTAACCTCCCTAATTAATATTCATAAATGCATCCCAGGGGCCAGGTTGGACCCTAAAGCGGGCCAGATTTGGCCCCCACACCTTATGTTTGACACCTGTGGCGTAGATGAAATGTTCACTTTTTCTAGAAGAATAATATGAGTCACAATAAGAAAACAAAAGCAAAGAAATATGAACATTGTTTCAGAAAAGTATGACTTTATTGTCATGAACAGAACAGATATTCTACTTTTCAAAGCATAAAAGTCCCTGATGATCTAGTTTAGATGTTTCTAGTAGAAGATCAGTGGTCCAAACTACCATATGTGAAGGAACTTGTAGCAGCTTCATACATTTGCATTAAAATGAGTTCAACAGAACCCGTCACTTTCAGCCAATTCTTTCGCTGCCATTCCACTTCCTCTCCTCCATATTCCATCCAATCTTCACCATATGTGAAAGAAATGATCTTTGGATTCCTTCACCGTTTATCAGGACGTCACCGTACAACTGAACTGTTCTGGAGAATCGAGAAGAAATGACTGAGCACAAAAGATCCACAAACACATTTCAACACAAGTCCTGTTCATTAGAACTTTAAAGGTATCACAACTGGGGCGGTTCCAGATCATTCCTTTGGGTGGCAGAGGTGGGGCAATAAGACCAGAGAAGGGGTGGGGGGCAGTTTTGTGGATGAAAAATAATTCCCTAGGACAGGCCGTTCAAAAAAGTAATCATAACAGGAATGACAGGAAGTGAATTTCAGTCAATAAATCTGTAAATCATATCTTTTTTTAGAAATTGATATTTTAATTGAAACATTTTACATTGAAATGAATGTTTTTTTTAAAAGGAGTTTCTTTGTTGCTGATGGGGGGGGGTTGTTTGTGGACAGTTAAGGCAGTGAGAATATGTGTGTTTGAGGGAACGCTGCTGTTTATGCTCCATTATTATTATGGTCTGTTTTTGTCATTGTTTGTTTATTACTGAAACAACGACAGAAAGTGGGTGGAACCAAATGAAATAAACTCTGAAATATTTACTGCAGCTCCATGTCTGCGTGGGTCGTCTGATGTAACACCTGGAGCACAGCAGGCAAACGCAGGGGTCAGTGGAAGAGCAGGGGCGGTACGGGGGGGGGGGGTCCAATAACATTAGCAGAGGACGAACAAAGGTCAGGCCGGGGGTCCCATATCCAGAGAGGCACAGGCAGGGATTAGGCAGGAGCGAGGTCAAAACACAGGCAATGGGTCAAAAACTAGGGGCGTGTTTCCCAAATGTAGGGTTGGACAAAAAGACAGAAAACAGAAACATGTCAAAACACCTGGAGATGAAGACAAGACAGATTATGTTGGGCTGGACACAGGCAAGAGGTCAAAGGTCAACCCTAACCCACATGTCAAAGTAAAGACCCAGAAGTCCAACAAAGACAAAAACCACAGAGAGGCTTAAACAAATAAGACAAAGACCAGTTTAATAACAATTACATTTGTTTTGTTTTTGCTCAAAAGAAAGTTTATAGATGGATGGATACAATCCCTTTTGTTTACTGATCAATCCTTGTGAATAATTATTGATGTTTTTGATGTATGTTGATTGATTTGTATTGATTTTTGTATTGTCTACATTTTTTAAATAAACACTATATATATATATATATATATATATATATATATATATATATATATATATATATATATATATATATATATATATATATATATATATATATATATGTAAGAAATACTATTGAAAATAAAACGGAGTGGGAAGTGTGGTGGCAGAATAAGATATTCACCGGGGCAAATGCCCCTTGGTGCCCCCCTGTAGAACCGCCTCTGTATCAGAAAACAACTAAAATTAAAAAAAAACTATAGCTGAACTTCTCATGTTAAAGCAGTGATTCTTGGGTCGTAACCCAAAAGTGGAATATAAACCTATTTTCACTGAGTCAAGGGCCTCGTCAAAAATAATGTTAAACTAGTTATCCTTAAAAAAATATGTTTGCATGGAAACACAGAGTAGGATGTTACTGAAATATTCTAGACATATTATATATAAATAATATGATTTTTAGTGTATTGCTATATATTTCTTAGTACACTTTTTGTGTATTTTTAATGCCTTATTGTATTTTTTGTACATTTTACTGTACTTTAGTGTATTGTACTATATTTTTTTTGTACATTTTTGTGTATTTTTTTAGTGTTGCTTTAGTGTATTATACTATACTTGTGTGTACATTGGGTACATTTCTTTGTAATTTTAGTGTAGTTTTGTGCATTTCCAGTGTATTTTAGTGTATTTTACTGTATTGTGATACATTTTATTCTATTTTTAGTGTATTTTTGTGTATATTTAGTGCATTTTACTGTGTTTTATTACATGTTTAATTCTGTTTTTAGTGTATTTTGTTCATTTTATTCTATTTTTAGTATATTTTTGTGTATTTTAGTATAGTTTAGTGTGCTGTAGTATATTTTTTAGTACATAATTGTGTATATTTAGTGCATTTTACTGTGTTTTATCACATGTTTAATTCTGTTTTTACTGTATTTTGTTCATTTTATTCTATTTTTAGTATATTTTAGTGTACTTTTTTATACATGAGTAGTAAAACCAAACAGTCTCCACTACCCAGAAAGTGTTTAGGAGAATACAAATTTAAATCTAGGCTTAGCTGGGCTTCATACTACATACCATTTGGGCCTGATATCATGAAGATAATTTCAGTAAAATGATCAGATAATGAACACACAAATTCATCCTTATAAAAAAAAGCAGAAGTTTCAGATCGTTTGCACATCACAGCCTTAGATGAGCAGGAAATGTTCAGTGAACGACATGATTTGAAGCTGCATGTATTAATACAAGAGGACTGAACAGCATTTTCAATGTTATGAATAAATACGACAAACCTTCCCACAGTTCTGTCACACTCAGGTAATTTATTGCAGTGTATTTCAGCTGTGACGGAGTTGACAGAACAGACAAATGGGAAGAAAGCATTCAAAATTGTTCAGTGAGTAGACAAGTTCTAATTGTACCTGTAGTGAAATGTACACAACATGGTGCACATTTGCTCAATGCCTCGTAGCTATGTTTGTCAGTTAAAGACTGACAGATGCAGGTGCGTTGCCGTGGTAACCGTTGCAACTACTAAATGGCACACCATTGCTCAAACTGTGGTCCGCATGACGACTTTTATTTCAATGAGCACCTCATCTATAACTGGTGGAATCAATAATCACTGTACTCAGCTGTGTTTTTTCTTTGTGGAGGAAGGATAATAGCACAAAGTACTTCTGTCATCACTTCATAAAGGAACAAAAATCACATTTCATTCATAATACTATATGGGACATATACATGTGACTGTGATTAGAAGTGTTTTTTTTTTATTTAATGTTCATTTCAATTAAATTCCTTTATTATACAGGATTTTTTTTAAGTAACAGACAGTTCCAGTTTAAAGGGTTTTCAGCAGGTTCCTGTTCTGCAGCAAATAAAACGACAAGAATACAAGACAACTGTTGAGCAGCAGACATATGTAAGCCTTTATAAAATGAGTAATAGATGGTGTTATTCTAATGTGGTGTGGAATATCACTCCATGTTTTAGTGTAAGTGTGAAATAATGATGTCTGGTCATAGGTGTTTCTAAAGGCTGCTACTGTACAAGTGTCCCACTTACTGACCCTGTTGTCCACCCCTGTTAGGGTTAGTGGTTGGAAGGAACAAAGTGAGACAAGCAATGGGACAGTTTGACTATAGATGTTATAGCATGAGGCTTAATGGACTTAATGGACTTCTGAAAAGAGTGAGTGATTTAACCAGGTAAGACCTTAACCCTTTAAACCTTTAAAACTTTTTAACCCTAACCTCTGTGGGGTTAAAAGATATTAAAAATTAATTAATTAATTAATTAATAAATACATGGATAAAATAAGTGAATGAATAGAAAAATAACATAAATAAAATAAAAAATAAGAGCAAAATGCAGACAACTTAGAAAAAGAAAAGAAGAAAAAAAAGGGAAGAAGAAAAGAAGAAGGAAGGGAGGAAAAAAGAAAACAATAAACAACAAAAAACTCTATTTGTTACCTACTTTCCTATCTGCTCATTTGTTTTTAGTTGTTTTTTTTGTTTTGTTTTTTGTATATATGTCTATGTTTAGTACTTCAGTTATTGATT
>CM035792.1:1320048-1330048 GCA_020466265.1 Siphamia tubifer | reverse complement strand
CAGACAGACACACAACTCTACATATGCAGCACACAACTATTATAGTACCCAAAAATTAATGAGCTGAATGGTAAGTGTACGATGGCTACGGCTCTGCATCCTGACGAGAAGCCATAAAGCAGATCCTTTATTATGGTTTTATGACGAACTGAAGCATTGCACAAAACTTAATAACTGTTTGGCTGAATGACTGGCTACGTGCCTAACATCTATGCTGCCAAAAATACAAATTCTGATTGAACTACTTGTGTTATATCTCAAATTCTTTTTTTCATTTTACCTCCTAAAACAAGTGAAGCAGTGAAAATACAGCTGGTTTTAATTTCAGTGATGCCGATGGATGAAGACTTAAAACTGTCAACAGACAAAACTAGATGTGTTGTATATTATTTCAGCCTCCACAATAGATTTAGGCTTTCTTATACTTTAAAATTCACACCTTTGAATGAATCAGGTTCAAAGACTTTTAAGTAGTTCGAGTCCCCCCTCATCTGTGTTTGCATGTGCCATAAAGGAACAGCCTGACAGTTTGGGAACAAACTTAGAAGTTCAAAAACAGTACTTTCTTATAATTGGACTATGTCTGTTTTTGCAGAAACCAAAGTGAATACTAAAATCTTAATTAAGAGGAAAAGTTAAGAGGAACAGGATCTTAAACTCCCTGTCACAGACCAACATAAACATCTTTTGTGTTTCTTCATGGGTCAGTGGATCAACGTCTTGTTCATCATATGTGTGAATGTCAGACTGTGGTCCATGTATTTCTGTCCCAGTCGGTGCAGAAACTGTATTTTACAATAAAAGGCAACTGTAGATTTGTGCCTCGAAGAAGACGGAGGTTGGTGAGTTGAGAGTGAGAGAGAAAATGATGAAGACGAAGATGAAATGGAGTGAATCAAAAAAATACAAGCAGCTTAAACTAGCACAGTTTTATATCAGTTAATTCATGTTTTATTCTTTAGGTTATTCATATATAAGGTGAAATAAGTGTGACCTAAAAATAGTAATCATAATTTTGACTTTTTATATCATTATAGGTTTGATTAAAGAACACTCCCCCCTCCCCTCTGGCTCTGTGTGTGTTTACCATCCCAGAGTAACATCCAGCTAGGTTTGGTGACGTCACTTGTTTTGAAAACGTGCAGTAAAAAAACAGTCTTTATTTCCACAGAGACACATGAACCAGTTTGATCCAACAGTTTTTTACAGTTTGTGCAGCAGCTACTGTGGCGCCGTCTGCTCTAGTAGATGCTAATGCTAATGCTGATTGGCTGCAATGGGGGAGGGGCTTAACCCCAGGTGGGTGACGTGTAGTGGACAGACTTTTTCTGAGTGTCTGGTTTCTCTGTTTTCTATGAATGATGGTAAATCCACCAGTGGAGGAGACACACCTGCAGCATGTGTTGGTAACTGTGGGTGAGTCATCACCATGGTAACTGTGGGTGAGTCATCACCATGGTAACTGTGGGTGAGCCATCACCATGGTAACTGTGGGTGAGCCATCACCATGGTAACTGTGGGTGAGCCATCACCATGGTAACTGTGGGTGAGTCATCACCATGGTAACTGTGGGTGAGTCATCACCATGGTAACTGTGGGTGAGTCATCACCATGGTAACTGTGGGTGAGCCATCACCATGGTAACTGTGGGTGAGCCATCACCATGGTAACCGTGGGTGAGTCATCACCATGGTAACTGTGGGTGAGTCATCACCATGGTAACTGTGGGTGAGCCATCACCATGGTAACTGTGGGTGAGCCATCACCATGGTAACCGTGGGTGAGTCATCACCATGGTAACTGTGGGTGAGTCATCACCATGGTAACTGTGGGTGAGCCATCGGATGCCAAAAGGACAAAAGTGGTTTTCAGTGGAATGAGTCCTTTAAACACCTTGGCTTGGTGGGGACTCAAAACCCCATTAAGCTGAATACTCCTGCACAGCTCAGAAAGACCAGTCAAACTTCACACATAAAGCCTCTGTCATCTGTGTTCATCACTGTTTGACTCAGTACTACTGGTGTTGTTTAAAGCTGTCTGAACCTGTTCTTGTAGAATTTTATGTACAGGTTACAACCCTATGCCTATACTGATATGACATGTTGTACATCACTTAGTAAACATTTGAACATGAACAATCCTTCCAAAGCCCATTTCGGTTTCCCCTGCATGAGCACTGGCACTCCTCTATTCCTGATCCATGAACTGGGAATCAAAGGTAAAGGCCAAGATGTCACAGTCCATGTGGGGTGGCTTTAGACCCCTCCTACAGTAACCAGACATACCATCATCCACCTGCTGCAGCTACTTTATCGTTAGTAAAGTCTGTATTTAAGGCCCAGGTGTGTGCAGCTCTGGATCCTTGTCTTCACTGCACCTCAACACCACACTAGAAATGTTCCTACTGTCATCTGTACTATGACATATGGTAGTTAGTTTAGTTTTCAGGTACATTACAGCATATATATATATATATATATATATATATATATATATATATATACGTACCTCTACTTATGAAAAATTAATTTGTTCCATAAGTGTTTTTGTACCATGAAAATGTTGTAAATAGTCTCATTTTACACGTAAAATGTCTGATTGGTTCTAAACCCTTTAAAACTGATAGAAGTATACACCATTAGTATAAATGTGTTTTCAGTTTTATAAACAGTATATTTTAGATGTAATGTGTGGTGTCAGTGGGTAAATGGGTCTTCACTGACTGAACATTAAACATTAAACCATTCAAATGAACCAGACACGTGGGTCATTTTCATACCAGACACGTGGGTCATTTTCATACCAGACACGTGGGTCATTTTCATACCAGACACGTGGGTCATTTTCATACCAGACACGTGGGTCATTTTCATACCAGACACGTGGGTCATTTTCATACCAGACACGTGGGTCATTTTCATACCAGACACGTGGGTCATTTTCATACCAGACACGTGGGTCATTTTCATACCAGACATGTGGGTCATTTTCATACCAGACACGTGGGTCATTTTCATACCAGACATGTGGGTCATTTTCATACCAGACATGTGGGTCATTTTCAAACCATTGTTTGTTTTGTCACTTTCACTTTCAGTGTTTGTTGACAGATGTTTGGTGGGTGTAGATCCAGGGACCATTGACTTTGACGGCTTTTCGTGATCTTCCTGGGGTGGGCGGGGCATGTGTGTTGTCAGGGTGGGTGATGGCACGGCTCATGGACATTTTTTCGGGTGTTTTTTTTCTGTGGGTTCAGGGGATATATGTTTTTTTTTTTTAAATGCATATCCACATATATCCAATACCATCTTTTTTTTACTAGTTCTGTAAGTGATAAAGGAATAGTCAGAATCCTAGGTTTATTTAGTGTATCATATAAAACCCATAGAATCACCATCTTATCAGTAATACAAGAAATACAACACAAGAGAATAAAACCCAAAGAAAACATGATTTTACTCTAAATGATTCATCTTAGTTGTGTCAAACATCAATCATTTGACATTATACTCCTTAATTAAATTGCCTTTCAATGTTTTTTTGAAAGTCAACACTGTTTGAAGTCATCACTCAGTCCATTCCATAATATAAACACATCCATAGTTGACATTCGTTCTCATAATGCTTCTGTCAAACACATCCAGCCCTCTTTAATTCTATTTTTTTAAGTGTTGAATACAGTTCAGAAGACTTTTATTCTTTACTCCAAACAGTATTTCCAATGTTACCTGAACATTTCAAGGTTCCAGGTGTGACCATGGTTGTAAAAATGTAGCTTTGCACGGACGTATCTGTGGAATTAAGCATCTCAAAATCTGTGTGGGTCTGAACCCGCACTTTATTACTATGTGGTGGCAAGACTAAGCTTCTAAACACCAAACATTAAGTTTAGTATCCAGATTTATTATGCACATCAACACAGCCAACATAAACTATCTGTATGCACTCACAGCTATCTTCAACTTTTCTGAATATTGTGGCACAGACGGCTCCATCAGAACTTATCTGGCCGAGACCCACATGGGATAACGCCCTGAAGAGGTCCACTGGAAAAAAAAAAAGTGAACGTCACCATCAGTAATGAACGTGTTATTAGTTTATATACTGAGGCCTGACACACCTGCATGTGTCAGCTGATAAGGACAAGGTTGATGTGAACCATCATATGAACTGGGATATTGTTGTGAGAACACACACACGCGCGCACACACGCACGCGCACACACACACGCACACACACACACACACACACACGCACGCACACACACACACGCACACACACACGCACGCACGCACGCACACACACGCACACACACACACACGCACACAAACACGCACACGCACACGCACACAAACACACACACGCACACAAACACACACACACACACGCACACACACACGCACACGCACGCACACACATACACAAACACATACACACACACACACACACGCACACACACACACACACACACCCACGTGCGCGCACACACACGCGCACGCACGCACACACAAACACATACACAAACACATACACACACACACACGCACACATGCACACACGCGCGCACACACACACACACACACACGCACACACGCGCACACACACACACACACATGCACACACATGCACGCTGTGTGTGTGTGTGTGTGTGTGTGTGTGTGTTTGTCAGTAAGATAACTCAAAAAGTTATGGAGAGATTTTGATGAAACTTTCAGAGATGAGTGATAATGTATCAAAGAAGAAACCATTAAATGTTGAGTTCTAAAGGTCAATAGACAGACAGACAGACAGACAGACAGACAGACAGACAGACAGAGGAAACAGGAAATTCATAACGAAGGAAAATCTTAAAATTATCTGATAATGAATGAAAAGACTCAATGCAACTTGTTTTCTCTTCAGACTTGATGCCAAATGATGTGGTGTCTAAAAACTATTTACTATGGTTAGTATCCACATGTATTATCCATAATAATGGGATGTAGTGAATGAAGCTGGCTGCAAAGACATGATGTTGAGGCAGAATGAACCAAAATGACTCAAGTGTTTTACAGTCATTTAGTTTCATTGAGTTTCTTTTGGTCTTTTAAGAAACACTAAATGTATTTACAATCATCATTTTGCTCTGCATGTGCTGGATGCAGTGTTTTCCATGTTGCTGTGTAGTGTGTGATGACTGCTCTGTAGTATCAACATGTTGCTTGGTAGTGTGGGTTTGTTTAGAGAAAAGGAATGTAGCTTTGGAAAAATGTGGAAAAACTCTTAATATAAGCCAGTGCTTTTACACACTACTCAGTTTTAGGAGTTCTGAAGTTTGTTTGCCTGGAGAAATACAAAGGATTTTGTCACTGTAGTCTAATTCCTCATGCAGTATTTCTTCTGACATATTACAGTCATCCATAAAGTATATCTGTGGTCTTCTTAGAGGTCTTGCTTTTGCACCAATTATAGAAAAACTAGTAACAAGTGGCAGCATGACGTTGGTTCCAGTTCCAAGAACCGTAAACAGAAGCAGTTATGTCTACATTTACAGATCTCAGAATTACTGGCCAGACCCAAAGACAGAATACAGCAACAACAAAATGTAATGTCAACAACAAAATACTGTGTTTCTTATGCAACAAAACAAATGTAGGAAAGACAGGGAGAACATTTCGAACATGTGAACATCAGACAGAATGTGAAAAGGAAACATCAGACAAACAAGAAGAACGTCAGCATTTCTGAAACACTGCAAGAGAGAAAACCACACCATGGACTGGAGAAAGGTCAGAGGTCATCCGTACTGAACACCAACAGGTACTATCGCTGGATCAAAGAGGCCGTCGAGATACAAAAATGTGAACCAAAGGGACGACAGCGCACACACCTGGGGTGGCGTCCTGGAGAAGAGGTCAGAGGTCAGACAGCTGGAGGCAAAACAACCCCCTGCTGTCTGACCAATCCCTCTGAAACAGCCTGGAGCGTAAAAGTCTGTCCACTAAAGCTACATTTATACAAAGACGATGACAACAGAAGACGCTAAAGTCTCGTCTTCAGTTTTTCATCCATGTTTAGGCGAGTGTATTCAAAAGGAAATCCTTGTTTATACAAAGACGCAACAGTAGGAGAAATATGATTGGATAGTCCTGCCAGGCCACTAGGTGGTACTGTCATAGACCCGCCCATATGTGATAGACCCGCCCACATGTCCTTTTCTGTTTTTGACGTATGTAACTGTCCACCCGTCTCTGTTCGTCTATGGTATGTGTGTAATGTCTGTACAATAACTGAAACCATTACTGTACATTTATGCTAATGCTAATGCTAATGCAGCTGGTAGAGCAGTTGGGTCCAGGTTGTCCCACATGTTTGTTTCTTTACCTGCTCAGTGTATGAATGTAAGGTCAAAGGTTATGTGATGTGAACATATGTGATGTAAAGACGCAATGTGAACACGTGCGTTTGTGACCCAGCGCGTATTCAGGACATCCCACTGTGGAAGGAGTCTGAACATTTGTGTGTATTCACACCCTGACGACGTTGGCTTTGTGTAAACAAAAGACACTTGTGACAAAATGTGCTGTCGTATTTAATCCTCGTGTAAATGGCCCTGAAATAAAGGTTGGGCACCAGACAGAAAAGGTTTACATGTTCCTTTAACAGTCAATATAAACTAAATTAATTTGGAGAGAGGAAAACAAAATAACCTTGCTGCTCACTTCCAGGCTACAAAAAAATAAATCACACCACACAATTATTATTATTATTATTATTATTATTATTATTCATTCATTCATTATCTGAACCCGCTTTATCCACACTAGGGTCACGGGGGTCACTGGGGGCCTAATCCAGCTACAATGGGCGAAGGCGGGGTACACCCTGTATGAGACGCCAGTTCATCACAGGGCTGAACATATATAAACAAACAATCACTGTCACATTCACACCTATGGACAATTTTAGATTAACCAATTAACCTATCAGAATCAGAAAGAGTTTTATTGCCATTGTTCGTATAGTACACATGTAGTATACAACTAGGAATTTGTCTGGGTGTAACGCTGCAACATTCAACATATAGTATATCAATAAAAGAGAAAAAAAGAATTTTATATATATATATATATATATATATATATATATATATATATATACATATACATATATACATACATATATATACATATATATACATATATACATATATACACACACATATATATATATATATATATATATATATATATATATATATATATATACATATATATACATATATATATATATACATATATATACACACACACACACATATATATATATATATATATATATATATATTATATATATATATATATATATAGTATAAAAAAATAAAATAAAAAAATATAATAAGCATGCACAAAGATAGAATAAGATAAAAATAAATATAGTGAAAATATGTAATGTGTAAGTCAGTGCAAATGAGACAGAGGTTTTATGTTGGTCATGTGTCCAGTGTTGGCTGCTGTACTTAGTGCTGGGGAGTCTGCTGTACTTAGTGCTGGGGAGTCTGCTGTACTTAGTGCTGGGGAGTCTGCTGTACTTAGTGCTGGGGAGTCTGCTGTACTTAGTGCTGGGGAGTCCGATTAAGTCCCTTGGTATTCAGCAGCCTGGTGGCCGAGGGGAAGACACTGTTCATGTGGCGGGAGGTTTTGGTCCAAATGGACCGTAGTCTCCTGCCTGAGGGGAGGGGGGAAAAGAGGGCGTGTCCAGGGTGAGAGGGATCGGCCATGATCCGTCCTGCACGCCTCCTGGTCCTTGAGGTGTAAAGGTCTTTGATGGATGGTAGTCCACAGCCAATCACCTTCTCAGCGGCGTGCACAACTCGCTGCAGCCTCAGCCTGTCCCTGGTGGTGGTTCCACGGTACCACACGGTGATGGAGGTGGTAAGGATGGACTGGATGATGGCTGTAAAACTGCACCAACATGTTGGAGGGCAGCTTGAGCTTCCTCAACTGCCGCAGGAAGAACATCCTCTGCTGGGCCTTCTGGATGAGGGAGCTGATTGTCGTCTCCCATTTAAGGTCCTGGGTGATGGTGGTGCCGAGGAAGCGGAAGGAGTCCACAGTGGTGATGGGGGAATCTGTACGGGCGAGGGGGGGCAGGGGGGCTGTGCCTTTCCTGAAGTCCACGATCAACTCCACAGTCTTCTGAGCGTTCAGCTGCAGGTTGTTGTGGCTGCACCAGGACACCAGCCGGGACACCTTTCTCCTATAGGCAGACTCATCACCGTTCGACATGAGCCCAATGAGGGTGGTGTCGTCTGCAAACTTGATCAGCTTGACAGACTGGTGGCTTGAGCTGCAGCAGTTTGTGTACAGGGAGAAGAGCAATGGGGAAAGTACGCAGCCCTGGGGGGATCCAGTGCTGATGCTGACAGAGTCAGAGACAGTCTATCAGTGCATGTGTTTGGTGGGAGGAAACCGGAGTGCCCGGCGAAAACCCACATGGACACGGGGAGGACATGCAAACTCCACACAGAAAGGTCTGGTACGGGATTCGAACCAGTGTCCTTCTTGCTGTGAGGCACGAGTGCTAACCACTGCACCACCGTGCTAACCACTGCACCACCGTGCTAACCACTGCACCACCGTGCCGCCCATTATTATTATTATTATTATTATCATCATATCCTATTGGATATCTCAAAAAGTCAGAAATACAGGAGAATAACCATTATGTCAAACATTAGTCACTGCTAGCTGCTAGCAGTAGCAACTACTGTCAACAAACATGTAACTCATGTTGATGTGTCTAGTTAAACTACATGACAACAGTTTAAATGAACATTTAACATCAACATAATGACATATAGAACATCCACTAAAAATTTTGCTTTGGAACAAACCTCTGACCAAGGGGTCACTGCAGACATGGGCATTAGCATTAGCATTAGCAGACTCTGCTCCTCCTGACCACAAAACCGGTTTAAAATCCACTTTTTACAGCCTTTTTCTGTGAGCTTTTTCCATTTCTCACTTTTGTGAATGACAATCTCTGGTACTGTAAAAAAAAAATCACTTTTCCTTCTCTGGGTTAGAACGATTGTCACAGCTGTAAACTACACAAAACAGACATTTTCATCAAACTACTTCACTTCCTGCCCTCCATCTGAAAATCGTGCACTGACTATATAGCAATGTGACATCACCTGAAATCAACCTATTAAGATTCCCGCTCTGCATCCCCACTTATCAACATTATATAAAGGCATACAGTGCTTTTGTCACACTTTTGTTTGTTAAATATTTATTGTTAGCATCTAATTAAAATAGATGTGTGTGTCATTAGGATCCTTAAAAACAGATTTCGAGCTCTTTGTGATGGACAACAGTTTGTCTAATTCTGAAGTCTGAATGTGAGTGAAGAACATACTGTGTATATTTAAATTTATATGCAGAATGTATTATTAAATCCCAACTTCTCTGAGTCCTTTGATGCTGTTCCTTTCTCATGGCAGAGTTTTTTTTTTCCCCTGAGGAGAGCATCTGTTGTGTTATCCTCCATCTTAAATCATGAGGAAGAGTAAAGGGATCATTATGGCAGGGGGCTTAGAGAGTCTGACATTCTCTGGCACCTTTATCATCTTTGTTTGCTTTGTGCTGAGCAAATATTCAGTGGAAAGCTGTGCTGAGTTTGTTACAGCAGTACACCATGCCTGCAAACTTAGAAAAATGTGTGGACTTAAATAACATCCCAGGACGGTGGATGGTGGAGGTTGGAATAGAGGACGTGAACATCTGAACTTTAGCTGCTGCCCCTGAAAATAAAGAAGATAAAATTATTATTATATTCATAAGTAATTCTCTGGAGATTTCAGATGAGTAATGGGAAAATGACAGATCTGTAACAGCGTTAAAGCCATTCAGATTAAAATCTTACATAGACGCCATACATTCAATAATAATATTTCTCCTCATGTCTCAAGTGTAAAACAGAAATTGGAAGTCTCACTCACTGCTTATGATTATGT
>CM035792.1:1247548-1315048 GCA_020466265.1 Siphamia tubifer | reverse complement strand
GCACTCACTACCTTTTTTTAACAGTCCATGGAGGACATTTTAAAAGGAATCCCTCACATCTCCAGTATCGAAATAGTATCGAGTATTATCCTTGGTATCGGTATCGAGTTGGAAATGTTAGTATCGTGACAACACTAGTTGGCAGGTGTAATAGAGTCAAAGACAGACAGTGTAGGTCAGAACAGTCCATAGTGAAGACACTTCAGTGTCCACTGCTGCACTTATGCTCTTATCTCTACACAGGTCCTTGGACCAACCAGTGCACAGATGAGCAGATTCTGAAGATTGGCACAAGAATGATGCTTCTGACATCGCTCTTTTAAAATAATCAGTGGAACTGGAGTTTAGGAGCCAAGGTACAGATGGAGAGTTAAAGGTTAAAGGTCGTCATTATATAAAGGTACATTTTTAAAGCCTTAAAGAGCTTGACATTAAAACACCTCAGACCATCACTACTGGTTTAAAGGCAACTGAAAGAAAACAAAAAGTGAACAAACCTGCCAAGTCAGTGAGGAAACACTCAGTAAAATGATTATTGTTTGTGTGGACACAAGGTAGAGGAAAATTGCACGTATTTTTCTGAAGAAATGTCACTTTTTTCAGGTTATTCACATCTTTTTTTAAATAAAGTTACAAAGTAAGTATTTTAATAAGTTAATGGGTTTTTTTGGCACTAAAACACAGACAAACATTTGTAATTAACATTCTTTGTACACTATTATGCTATTATTTTACTGGTCTGGCCCACTGGAGATCACATCAGGCTGAATGTGGCCCCTGAAAGAAAATGAGTTTGAGAGCCTGATTTAAAGTGAGACTAATTACTGGGTCATAATTACAGCATGTGGAGACTAACCTGACATAATGTAGGGGAAAATAACCCAGGTTAGATTTAGCACGGCTGTCATTTTCAAGTAAATATGAGATATTTATATGTGCTCTGAGGCTGTGCAGTTGTAGAGCTAAGTGAAAGTTTCCTTGTTGAAAAAGACGTTGTCTGGATGGAGGCGTAATGTTGTTATGTTTCATTACGGTCAACACTTCTGCCTCACAGGTTACACCAGGGGTCACCAAGAGGGGCTCTGTCCTGTATGTTTAGGGTGCATCCCTCATTTCAGTGGTAATATTTTTCTGGTAAGCAGAATAGGACACTCTTTCTCCTACAGGTAGGCTTTCTATATCTACTAAATTATTTACACAGATGTATAACTGCTGTGTCCACACAAAATGGAGGCCAAAACAGCCATCTACCACTTCAAAAGGAAAACTTGGAATCTACAGTAACAAACTTAATGGGAGGATGATAATTAAATATGTGACATCATCATATGCCACACATACACTTAATTTCCACTTGGATCAGATGTTAAGACTTTGAACCTAGGATATTTTCCCAAAAACTGGCTTAAAGTGGACAAATACCTGACTAATGTTCTATTGGTGGCAAGTAAAAAAAAAAAAGGCATCATGAGGAAATAGCTACAACCACACAGCCCAACAATAGGCAGGTTTCAGTCACGTGACTAAGGTGACGTTGCGATTTCAGCTGGAGGGCAGGAAGTAACCATGGAGACTGTCGCTATGGAGGAAACCATTGACGAGAGTGTTCATTGGAGGGATTTCGATCCAAACAGAAACATACACTTAGTTAAAAATATCCTGAATCAGATGAAAATGAATGAGTTTTGGACAAAATCCAAAGATTTTCCAACAATGGCTGTCGATATTAGTAACTGCATGGTCCTGCAGACATCCTACTACACCAAACTATTCCACCAAGGGCTGGTGTGGCTGCAGGTTTGGTTCTAACCAAGCAGCAGAACACCAGACTGGACTCAATTAATCAACTGATCTCAGTCTTCAGTCGATTGGTCAAACTGGATGGAACAAAAACCTGCAGCCACACCAGCCCTTTATGGAATAGTTAGGACATGTGTGTACTACACCATGTTTGGAGACATGCAACTTTGTCAGTGGGCGGGTCCACAACCTGGGTACCAAAAGGTTCAGCCATAATTATTTTTGTTTTTCAGCAGGGTTATTGTTTTATTTATAAAGACCACACGTGACAATGTATTACATGTTTGTTGACAATAGTCACTGCTAGCAGCCAGCAGTAGCAGCTAATGTTAACAAACATGCTAGTGCATGTTGATGTGTCTCGTTAAACCATATGACAACAGTGTGAATGAACATTTAGCATCAACCTAATGATATATAGCACATCCATTAAAAAAGTTAGCTTTGAAACAAACCTCTTACCAAGTGGTCGCGGCAGAACACTTTCCCATTTTTCCTTCTTTTCCATGTTAAATTTCTTCCATCCTCCTCCATTTATCCTCCTTACACACACACACACACACACACACACCACACACACACACACACACACACACACACACACCACACACACACACACACACACACACACAAATACACACACAAACAAACACACACACACAAACACACACACACGCACACACACGCACACACAAACAAACACACAAACACACACGCACACAAATACACACACACAAACAAACACACAAACACACACGCACACAAATACACACACACAAACAAACACACAAACACACACGCACACAAATACACACACACACAAACACACACAAAAACAAACACAAACACACACGCACACAAATACACACAAAAACAAACACACACACCCACACACACAACAAACAAACACACAAACACACACGCACACACACACGCACACACAAACAAACAAACAAACAAACACAAACACACACGCACACACACACGCACACACAAACAAACAAACACAAATACACACGCACACAAATACACACACACACACAAACAAACACACACGCACACAAATACACACACACACACACAAACAAACACAAACACGCACGCACACAAATACATACACACACACACACACACACACACACACAAAAACAAGCACACACAAACATCTGGCCAGATTATTAAACCTCTGGAATTTGAATAAATAAAGCAACGTCCAAAGTCAGAGCAGTAAAAAATCAGAATAGAAGGACAGTGTTTAATTAACAAAAGTGTGTGTGTGTGTGTGTGTGTGTGTGTATGAAGCTCAGGAGTCACGTCGACCATTCGTAGTGGATCCAAGTGATAAAATAAAGTGATCATCAGCACAGAAGGAAGTGTTTATGAATTATTTACAGGTTAGAGGGAGTTCCAGGACATGCCAGCTGATTTAGCTCAGGACCCACTTCCTCTCCATCACATTATTTACTTATTCCATATTCCACTTTGTTTGACCCCCCCCCCCACACACACACACACACACACACACTTTACCTCCAGCTCTACTCACCAATCAATCTATGCATATACCATTACTTTCATCTTTTTATGATTCCTTTATGCCTTCCCCAATCATGTCTGTCAGTCCTACTCATCCTGCTTTTTCCCAGTTACTCTCTCTCTTCTGTTTCTGATCTTCACCATTACTTTTGTTTCCTGTTTCACCCCCCCCCCCCCCTTGTGTTTTTCATCTGTTGTTTATACGTTACCACTTTCCATTATGGATCACTAAGAAGGTGGTAATTCTATGGTCATTTTGATGTCATTTCATGGTAATATTGCTTTTATAAAAACTGATTACATGTCATTTCCTTCCAGTTTCTAGTACAATTACTCTGCATCACTATTAGCTAGAAACTGCAAACAGCTTTCCTTAATGTGGACATTTCTATGATCATTTTAATTTCATGGTAATAATACCTTTGTAAATACTTATTAAACATAATTTCCATACAGTGTACAGTGCAATACTCTGCAGTTTCTAGGTAATAGCGAGGCAAACAGCTTTCATTTCAAATACAACAAAATGGTACCGTAAATTCCGGACTATAAGCCGCTACTTTTTTCCCAAACTTTCAACCTTGCGGCTTTTTCAGTGATGCGGCCAATTTATGTAATTTTCCTAACGGCCGCCAGAGGCGCTCGAGTAGAAAAGGTCAGATTTAGACCAGTGGAATATATGCGTCGAGGAAGACTGAATGAAAAAGGAGGGGCGGAACAAACGCGGGGTGACGGGTTTAATGGGGACCGGTAAAGTTGACGGACAGGTGTACAAGGGGTAAAAAGTTTCTTAAAGAAAAACTCGCGGCGGTGTGTGAGAGAAGACAGAGGCTCGACCAGACCCTGTGGATTTTCTTTGCACGTTGGCACGGAGGAGTTTGACATGAACTCTCTGCCAAAGATTAAAGTTATCACTGACTCTGTGATAGATGAGGCGAGGCGGCGACCAGCCACCTGTTTGTGGACGCGGCGGACAATAGTGGATATATTTTTCCCTCCCTTACCTTTGGAAATATACACTTTTTTTTCCTTGGATTACTTTCAACGGGACCCGGACTCTGCAGGTCTGCATCAAACCTTAAGTATCATTTTGCCGGCTGTGATTTTTGGACTGTGGACTTTAACCCTTGTGCGGTCCTTCGGGTCAAAGAGAGCCGGTGGTTCACAAATGTACCTTTTTATACGTACTGTAGGATGCCATTGCTTACTACTGAAAACAGTAATATATCTTTGGGGGGTGGGGTGATGAGTCTATGGAACTGAACTTTGGAATCTGGGTTTTTAAGACCCGATTGTAGGACACAGCCAGTGTGCCTTTTACGAAGGACCGCACAAGGGTTAATGAAGGACATTTAGTTTCATTGGCGGGACTTGAAGTCGGGTTTGGGTTAATTTTGTGTTTGTGTTACATGTTTTAATGTGGGCACATGCGGCTTATATACAGGTGCGGCTTGTGTATGTACAAAATCGGTTTTCCTCTTAGAATGAGGTGGGTGCGGCTAATAATCAGGTGCGCTCTATAGTCCGGATATTACGGTAAGTATTTGAAATAAATCTGTAGTTACTGAAAGGATGAGTCCAGGATTTACCTGTTTTTCTTTAATTACTGTATTTTCCAGACTATAAGGTGGACTTAAAAGCCTTTAATTTTCTCAAAAAAATGCTACTGCGCCTTATAATCCAGTGTGCCTTACAGTGTAGAAAATATGGAACCTGTAAAATGCGTTCTCATTTGTTTCTACTCAATTACTGAGTTATTAACAAGAAAGAAATCAAGTCACGTCAGTAGTGAGATGGTAAAAAAGATATGTGTCTGTAACTACACTGAAACAAGTGTGAGTCATTTAATGGAGATGACATGGTATTAGAGCCGGACAATGCACGTTCTACTACTCCTACTTAATTACTGCTGTGTTGATAATTATTACCATGAAATGACGTCAAAATGACCAGAGACATTTCCACTTTAATAAAAACTGTTTGCATCACTATTACCTAGAAAGTGCAGAGTAATTATACTGGAAATGACTTGTAATAAGTGGTTACAAAGCCATTATTACCATAGAATTACCACCTTATTAATGATCCGTAATGTAAAGTGTCACAGTTTATATTTTTTGTTTTATATATAGTTTGATAGATTGTTCCCTTGTCCCTTTGTATCCCAAAAAGACCTAACCTACTAATTGGGAATTTTACACATTTTTTGTCTTTTCTTACTAAAACAAATGACTATTTATTTAGTTGTATTTTTTGTGAGTGGAAACATAGTTTAAAGGCATTAAACATTATTCTTTGGAGACTATAAATGTTCAGATTGAACTACATGACTTTCTATGAATTTCCAGAAACTGGTGGTGTGTCTGCGGACTGTTAACCTTCTTCTATTTGTATTCAGCTGTTTTCACACGTGTAAAATGTTAAAGTCCAGTACAAGTGTCCAAAGACAAGTGGTAAATGTTGTTTTTCCTCAGATGACCCATCTTAAATGAAGATGAGAAGGCAGTAAAGAGCAAGTGAAGCTAAAGTGGTGTGGACGAGGAGGAGGAGGAGGAGGACGAGGACGAGGAGGAGGACGAGGACGAGGAGGAGGAGGAGGACGAGGACGAGGAGGACGAGGACGAGGAGGACGAGGACGAGGAGGACGAGGACGAGGAGGAGGAGGAGGAGGACGACGACGAGGAGGACGACGACGAGGAGGACGACGACGACGACGACGAGGTGGAGGAGGACGAGGAGGATGAGGAGGAGGAGGTGGAGGAGGATGAGGACGAGGACGAGGACGACGAGGATGAGGAGGAGGTGGAGGAGGACGACGACGAGGATGAGGAGGAGGACGAGGAGGTGGAGGAGGACGACGAGGAGGAGGTGGTGGAGGAGGACGAGGAGGAGGACAACGACGAGGATGAGGAGGTGGAGGAGGAGGTGGACGAGGAGGAGGAGGATGAGGAGGAGGAGGTGGAGGACGACGACGACGAGGAGGATGAGGAGGAGGATGAGGAGGACGAGGAGGAGGACGAGGAGGTGGAGGAGGAGGACAAGGAGGACGAGGAGGAGGAGGACGACGACGATGACGAGGAGGATGAGGAGGACGACGACGACGACGAGGATGAGGAGGAGGAGGTGGAGGACGAGGAGGACGAGAAGGACGACGACGACGACGAGGAGGTGGAGGAGGAGGAGGAGGAAGAGGAGGACGACGAGGAGGAGGACGACGAGGTGGAGGAGGAGGACAAGGACGACGACGACGACGAGGAGGATGAGGAGGAGGACGACGAGGATGAGGAGGAGGAGGTGGAGGACGACGACGACGAGGAGGATGAGGAGGACGACGAGGAGGACGACGAGGAGGTGGAGGAGGAGGACAAGGAGGACGAGGAGGAGGAGGACGACGACGATGACGAGGAGGAGGAGGACGACGACGATGACGAGGAGGAGGAGGAGGACGACGACGATGACGAGGAGGAGGAGGAGGACGACGACGAGGAGGATGAGGAGGTGGAGGATGAGGAGGAGGACGAGGAGGAGGAGGTGGAGGATGAGGAGGAGGACGAGGAGGAGGACGAGGAGGAGGACGAGGAGGAGGAGGAGGAGGACGACGACGACGAGGAGGAGGAGGACGACGACGACGACGAGGAGGATGAGGAGGAGGAGGAGGTGGAGGAGGAGGAGGAGGAGGAGGACGATGACGACAATGAGGAGGATGAGGAGGTGGAGGACGAGGACGAGGACGACGAGGACGAGGAGGTGGAGGAGGAGGACGACGAGGACGAAGAGGAGGAGGAGGTGGAGGAGGAGGAGGAAGAGGAGGACGACGAGGAGGAGGACGAGGAGGAGGACGAGGAGGAGGACAAGGACGACGACGACGAGGAGGACAAGGACGACGACGACGACGAGGACAAGGACGACGACGACGACGAGGAGGATGAGGAGGACGAGGAGGAGGACGAGGAGGACGAGGAGGACGACGAGGAGGTGGAGGAGGAGGACAAGGAGGACGAGGAGGAGGAGGACGACGACGACGACGAGGAGGATGAGGAGGAGGAGGAGGTGGAGGAGGAGGAGGAGGAGGACGATGACGACAATGAGGAGGATGAGGAGGTGGAGGACGAGGACGAGGACGACGAGGACGAGGAGGTGGAGGAGGAGGACGACGAGGACGAAGAGGAGGAGGAGGTGGAGGAGGAGGAGGAAGAGGAGGACGACGAGGAGGAGGACGAGGAGGAGGACGAGGAGGAGGACAAGGACGACGACGACGACGACGAGGAGGACAAGGACGACGACGACGACGAGGACAAGGACGACGACGACGACGAGGACAAGGACGACGACGACGACGAGGAGGATGAGGAGGACGAGGAGGAGGACGAGGAGGACGAGGAGGACGACGAGGAGGTGGAGGAGGAGGACAAGGAGGACGAGGAGGAGGAGGACGACGACGATGACGAGGAGGATGAGGAGGACGACGAGGAGGATGAGGTGGAGGACGAGGAGGAGGACGAGGAGGAGGAGGACGACGACGACGACGAGGAGGATGAGGAGGACGAGGTCGAGGAGGAGGAGGAGGTGGAGGAGGAGGTGGAGGAGGAGGAGGAGGAAGAGGAGGACGACGAGGACGAGGACGAGGAGGACGAGGAGGACGAGGAGGACGAGGAGGACGAGGAGGACGAGGAGGACGAGGACGACGAGGAGGAGGTGGTGGAGGAGGAGGACGAGGACGACGAGGAGGAGGTGGAGGAGGAGGAGGAAGAGGAGGACGACGAGGAGGTGGAGGACAAGGACGACGAGGAGGAGGAGGAGGAGGTGGAGGAGGAGGACGACGACGACGACGACGAGGAGGATGAGGAGGTGGAGGAGGAGGTGGAGGACGAGGAGGTGGAGGAGGAGGAGGAGGACGACGAGGAGGAGGAGGTGGTGGAGGACGACGACGAGGATGAGGACGACGACAAGGAGGAGGACGAGGAGGTGGAGGAGGAGCACGAGGAGGACGACGATGACGAGGAGGAGGTGGAGGAGGTGGAGGAGGTGGAGGAGGACGAGGAGGACGAGGAGGACGAGGAGGAGGACGACGACGACGACGAGGAGGAGGAGGTGGAGGAGGAGGTGGAGGAGGAGGTGGAGGAGGACGAGGAGGACGAGGACGAGGACGAGGACGAGGACGAGGAGGAGGAGGAGGAGGTGGAGGAGGAGGAGGAGGAGGAGGAGGAGGAGGAGGAGGACGACGACGACGAGGAGGATGAGGAGGAGGAGGTGGAGGAGGAGGACGACGACGACGACGAGGAGGTGGAGGAGGGGAGATGGAGCCAATGAAGGAGTGTTGTGCACAGAGAGATTGCAAGGAATGATTTGAGGCCTGCAGGTGTTTTCATATCCTAAAAGAGATCGATATTTGCGTTCATTCTGACGCTGACTGTACCGCACTGCTCCAAATAAATAACCATAATCACAAAACGCCCCAAGATTGACTCTCAATAGAATTATCATTCTTTTCTCTTTGGCAGATTTGGATATTGCTCCTTCAGGGTTCTCAAATGACTTTGTTGCTGAGTGTGTTGTGAGTGTGTGCGTACATACTTGTTTATCTGCGCATTGAGGGCATTCAAATTTCTCTGAGTCAATGAACTATGGACATTATATGAAGTGTGTGTGGGTAATCTGGTGACAGTATATAGATCCATGCTTTTGCGTGTGTAGCCATGGGCTGTGAACAACAACAGGCCACAGTAATTGAATCTTCATCTGAGCCCTTAAGTCTAACCATTAGAACACACACACACACACACACACACACTCGTTCAGTCTCATTACAGTATCTGAACACTATAGCAGTAGCTGAAGTGCACAGCAGTGGGTTCTGTCTTTCATCATTAACAGCTGATGGCCCACTGTGCTTGAGCCCTAAGAAATACAAAGGCAAAAAAGTCATCTGCCCATGAATTGGGAAAGAAAGTTCTACGATTGTGTTTTAAACCTGCCATCTGATATGGGAAAATACTTTCATGGATGTTTACCTCCTTTTCAATTTAGTAAATATATAAGTGTCAAATGGACACAGAATTATAATGAGCAAAAGAATCAGAATCACTTTATTGTCATTGCACACAATTAAATAATGCCCCCCCCCCCCGGTGATAATCAAGCATAAAGATAAAAACACAATAATATATCATAATAACTCAGTCAGAGACAGTAAACCTCCGCCAAAGCACAATATGGCGTCATATGACGTGATGTGATGGAGCCATAGGTGTTAACCAGTGATGCGTTCGGTTATACACTGACCTGCAACTGACCGCTTTTTTAACTAACCCGACCGCAACTGCAAGAAATATATTTGAAAGGGACAGACCCAACCCGCTTCTGGACCCGCATTTTTAAAGAGTAATCAATGGCCTTTATGAACATCACATGACCTTACTCACACACCTGCATTTATTTCCGTGTTAAAATCCGATGTAATTGGGGTCGACAACCTGTAACACCCAGAGACATTTGAACCTGGTTTCCATGGAAACCAAAACTCTGGGAGCCGCTCATCATCTTTAAAAATCTCAGCCAATGTGTCCCAAATCTTTCTGCTTTTGTTTGGATGTTTGTTTATTTCCTCTCTTGCTCCCTCCATACCATAGGATGCTGACCACGATGGACGACACCTTCACCAACATTCACTGAATAAAGTTTATTTACCAGGTTATTTGACCACAACCTGAATATCATTAATTAAAAACATTTTTCAATGACCCGTAACTATGGGTGACTGCGGGCAGCCACTCACTTTAGGTCAGCCCACCCATCACTGGTGTTGACCCATCTGATGTCTGAAGGTCAGACCAGGTGAATGAAAAAAAAAAACACTTGAGATATTACCACTGATGTGTTTTAACTGTTGACCTTTAGTGTGACCTTGACCTTTGACCTTCATTGCTCCAAATCTAATGGGTTCCTTTCTTGACAGATCATCTATCATTCCTGAAAGTTTCATCAAAATCTGATCTTCAGAAGTTTTTGCGTAAATCTGCTGACAAACAAACAAACAAACAAACAGACCCAAATTTAATACCTCCTTGGCAGAGGAAATAAGACTAGACATACATTTAAATAAATATGTTTTAAAAAGCCTTCAAAGTGCTTTTTCTAAAAAAGACATGAAGAGATAAAAGTCCCACAGTCCTAAATTCACATGTTTAAAAGTCCTTTTACCCCAGGGATAAAAAGTGTCTCTAAGACGGTTAGTTTGGCTCCTCAGAACCTGATACTTCCCCGAGGGTAGGAGGTTGAAGAGGCATCGACCAGGGCGGGATGTCGACAAACAATGTGGTTGAGCTTTACATTCCAGATGTGTAACATTATAGTATAATCGTTGGCATTTGTGTTTATTTGGATGTTCCACCATTGGCAACACCTCCAAACATGATCTATTGGCATATTACTGCCAATGGGGACCTTAAGTCTCCGCCCCTTCCAGGAGGCTCATGGGGCCTGTGTAATTATACAGTGGTACCTCTACTGACCACAGACACAGCTAACCAATAATCCAAGTAACAATAAACTTTTATTTACATTTTTCGTAAATTCTATTTACGAAAGGAAACTGAAACCCCCGAGACATACGTACTGTACGTAAATTGGTCATGTATGTACTATACTTATCATCCCATTGGCTATGAGGGAGCTACCTATGATGCTTTTGGTGACCTTTGACCCTCATTCATCACAAAGTTTTAACCCTAACCCTATAGGACCAGAGCCACCACTGCCCCCCTAAAGTCCCTCCGAGCGCACCCACCACACCACCAACAGAAGTCAAACAGGAGACGACAAAAACGGAGGAGGAGCCATCACTCCACCAACACCAACAAACAACATGATGATGAAACCCCACCAGCCCCTGAATCCACGGAAAAAAACACCCTGAAAAAATTTCCACCCTGATGTAGCACTTGCCCCGCCCACCCAAAGATCACAAAAACTCATCAAAGTCAATGGTCCCTGGATCTACACCCAATAGTATGAAAATGACCCACATGTCTGGCATGAAAATTACCCACATGGCTGGTATCAAAATGACCCACATGTCTGGTATCAAAATGACCCACATGTCTGGTTCATTTGAATAGTTTAATGTTTAATGTTCAGTCAGTGAAGACACATTTACCCACTGACATCAATACATTACATCTAAAATATACTGTTTATAAAACTGAAAACACATGTTTATACTAAATGTTTATACTTTTATCATTTTAAAGGGTTTAGGGGATAGTATTGGGGGTTTAGGGGGTAGTATTGGGGGCTTAGGGGGTAGTATTGGGGGCTTAGGGGGTAGTATTGGGGGTTTAGAGGGTAGTATTGGGGGTTTAGGGGGAGTATTGGGGGTTTAGGGGGTAGTATTGGGGGTTTAGGGGTAGTATTGGGGGTTTAGGGGGTAGTATTGGGGGTTTAGGGGGTAGCATTGGGGGTTGAGGGGATAGTATTGGGGGTTGAGGGGGTAGTATTGGGGGTTTAGGGGGTAGTATTGGGGGCTTAGGGGGTAGTATTGGGGGTTTAGAGGGTAGTATTGGGGGTTTAGGGGGAGTATTGGGGGTTTAGGGGGTAGTATTGGGGGTTTAGGGGTAGTATTGGGGGTTTAGGGGTAGTATTGGGGGTTTAGGGGGTAGCATTGGGGGTTGAGGGGATAGTATTGGGGGTTGAGGGGGTAGTATTGGGGGTTGAGGGGGTAGTATTGGGGGTTTAGGGGGTAGTATTGGGGGTTGAGGGGGTATTTGGAACCTTGGAATGAATTAGTCTTTTACATTTAAAATGCGACTACTTACGAAAAACTCACAGTACGAAAACACTTCTGGTATGAATTAATTTGGTAAGTAGAGGGACCACTGTATATATGATGACATACACATTCATGTGAAAAATACTCAACTATCCCTTTAAGTCCACATGTCCTATAATAATCACGAAAACCTTGTTCATCCTCTGTCGGGAAACTGAAGCTATTTTAACCGTTTCTTTTTGAAAAACCAGATTTGTACATATTTCACTGCTGCTTTTATCGTCTAGTTTGTCCATTAGGATCGTCTCCAGTCTTACTGTAACACAAGCATGTTATCCAATTAAAATGTATGGTTACTCTTTGCTGTTGATTTCAAGGGCACTTCAGGGCTTGTGTAGTATGGTGACAAGTAAAGAGGAAAAAGTCTACTACGCATAGTCTAGACTTAAAGTAATATTGATTTTGTGTGGGCCTGTGTTAGACGGTAAAGCTGTGATTTTATGTCTAACCAATGTCCTCCAACCCATCCTCCTTCATCCACACCTGAGTGATTCACTTCCTCTGAAGTTCTTTGCAGCACTTTCTCGACTCATGCAGCATGGATGTAAAGTCACAAAGGTAAGTTTAGAATTCATGCTGCACATATTGTGATGGAACCTGTCAGAGTCAGTCAGGTGAAAATGCCATTTTTGTCTTTGCATCCCAGGGAGATGTCTTGGCATTGCAGGTCAAGTTTTTATCACCACAGCTAAAACAATTAAGCATCATTACAGGGGGGGTTTTACTCCCCTAAAAAGTAAAAAGTCAGCAACTGCACAGACACCAAACTGTTGTTGTTCAGCCCCAGTAGTTGTCGGTAGATTGTTGGACATGAGGCAGTTATTGTTACTGTATATTACCTATTAATAACACAATAATAATATAATATTAAACCACAGTGGGACTGACATATGGATTCATTGTGATAGTGATTAGTGACTGGGAATTTAGACTTTTATCCAGGGACACAGTGATTGACTAAACTATTGTGGCAGGGTCTTAAATGGACATTGGTAAGAACACAGTAATGGTCTTTACGGTCTTTCTGTTTTACTAGTACTTTAACAGAATCAGAAAGAGTTTTATTGCCATTGTTCGTATAGTACACATGTAGTATACAACTAGGAATTTGTCTCGGTATAACGCTGCAACATTCAACATATAGTATATCAATAAAAAGAAAAAGAGAAAAAAAAAGATTTATATATATATATATATATATATATATATATATATATATATATATAGTATAAAAAATAATAAAAATGCTAAGCATGCACCAAGACACTCAACTATTTTCTCCAAAACAACAGACATGACAAAGAATGATTTGAATGTTGAAAAAAAACACAGTAAATAATTTTCACCAAAAAACACAGTTCCTGTCTTTTTGTTTTGTACGGTAGAATATGTAGTGGTAGACAGTTAAATGACAAGGTTCTGGCAGCATGTGGTCACGTGTACTGGAGCGTGGTTCAGAGACCCTGGGCCTGTCCACGGTGCTGAGTAGTGTGTTGCTGACAAATAATTCTTGGTGCGGGCTGTCTCGTCTCTGCTCTGTAGTCACCACTACTTTAGCTGTTGTCTTAATGGACTTGCACACTCCCATCACCCCCCACTCATTCCCCTGCCTCCCTTATCTTCCCCTGATTTTAATTCACCCTCACTTAACAAAAAGCAAGCAATGGGATTTGAGTGATAAGCATAAATGCATTAGAGTTTACAACAGGATATCAATAATAATAAATATACAAGACTAATAGGCTAAAGTTGTGTGAAGCCAGCTGCCATCAGTATATTAAAATGTTATACAGTAAGTGTTGGAAAAGAGGAAACAGAATAATAAATGGATTTTTTTTTTTTGCAGAGCTGGTCAAAGTACTCCCATTCTGTACTGAAGTAGAAGTACAGCTATTTGTGTGAGAAAATACTCTGGTAAAAGTAGAAGTACTGTTATCTCCTTTACTGAAGTAAAAATAAAGAAGTACAACTTCTCAACTGTCAGAAAGTAAAAAGTAAAACTGCATATTTTTGTTTTTGCTATGGATAAAATAATACTGATTTAAGCAGGAAAAAACTAAAATGTTCAAAAGTATCCAAAAATAAAGCCTTTAAAGTGATTAGTGTTTTATTGGGTCATGGTACTGAGTTTATGGGTGGGTATGGACAGAACATTTAGGAAAAAGTCATAAATAGGAGATTAAAAAAATTTAACTTATTAGAAAAAAATTGTGTGATGAAAAATAAATTATAGTCAAAATTATGACATAAAACATTTAAATTACAACAAAAAACCCTCAGTATTATAAGACAGTCAAAATTATTAGAAAAAAACTTGTAATTATGAGATAAATGGATAATTATGAGATTAAAAAGTTAATGTATATTAAGTCACAATTTCTGATTTATGATTTTGTCACATTTGTCTAGTTAGAGTATAAAGTACAAATATTTATATAAATGTAGAGTATAAAGTACAAATATTTATATAAATGTAGAGTATAAAGTACAAATATTTATATAAATGTAAAGAGTATAAAGTACAAATATTTATATAAATGTAGAGTATAAAGTACAAATATTTATATAAATGTAGAGTATAAAGTACAAATATTTATATAAATGTAAAGAGTATAAAGTACAAATATTTATATAAATGTAAAGAGTATAAAGTACATATATTTATATAAATGTAAAGAGTATAAAGTACATATATTTATATAAATGTAACAAGTATATAGTACATATAATTATAGAAATGTAGAGTATAAAGTACATATATTTATATAAATGTAGAGTATAAAGTACAAATATTTATATAAATGTAGAGTATAAAGTACAAATATTTATATAAATGTAAAGAGTATAAAGTACAAATATTTATATAAATGTAAAGAGTATAAAGTACATATATTTATATAAATGTAAAGAGTATAAAGTACATATATTTATATAAATGTAAAGAGTATAAAGTACATATATTTATATAAATGTAAAGAGTATAAAGTACATATATTTATATAAATGTAAAGAGTATAAAGTACATATATTTATATAAATGTAAAGAGTATAAAGTACATATATTTATATAAATGTAAAGAGTATAAAGTACATATATTTATATAAATGTAAAGAGTCAGCGATGGTTTTTGGTGAAGACTCTTCAACATCTACAACTATCTCTTTCTTTCTCTGCCTACCCTTCCTCTTCTTCTTCCTCTTCACCCTTCCTCTTCCTCCTTCATCTTCCTCCTTCCCTTTCTCTTCCTCCTTCCTCTTCCCTTTCTCTTCCTCCTTCCTCTTCCTCCTTCCTCCTTCATCTTCCTCCTTCATCTTCCTCCTTCCCTTTCTCTTCCTCCTTCCTCTTCCTCCTTCCCTTCCTCTTCCTCCTTCCTCCTTCATCTTCCTCCTTCCCTTTCTCTTCCTCCTTCCTCTTCCTCCTTCCTCCTTCATCTTCCTCCTTTCCTTTCTCTTCCTCCTTCCTCTTCCTCCTTCCTCTTCCTCCTTCCTCCTTCATCTTCCTCCTTCCTCCTTCCTCTTCCTCCTTCCTCTTCCTCCTTCATCTTCCTCCTTCCCTTTCTCTTCCTCCTTCCTCTTCCTCCTTCCTCTTCCTCCTTCCTCCTTCATCTTCCTCCTTCCCTTTCTCTTCCTCCTTCCTCTTCCTCCTTCCCTTTCTCTTCCTCCTTCCTCTTCCTCCTTCCTCTTCCTCCTTCCTCCTTCATCTTCCTCCTTCCCTTCCTCTTCCTCCTTCCTCTTCCTCCTTCATCTTCCTCCTTCCTCTTCCTCCTTCCTCTTCCTCCTTCCTCTTCCTCCTTTCCTTTCTCTTCCTCCTTCCTCTTCCTCCTTCCTCCTTCCTCCTTCATCTTCCTCCTTCCTCTTCCTCCTTCCTCTTCCTCCTTTCCTTCCTCTTCCTCCTTCCTCTTCCTCCTTCCTCTTCCTCCTTCATCTTCCTCCTTCCTCCTTCATCTTCCTCCTTCCTCTTCCTCCTTCCTCTTCCTCCTTCCTCTTCCTCCTTCCTCCTTCCTCTTCCTCCTTCCTCCTTCCTCCTTCATCTTCCTCCTTCCCTTCCTCTTGCTCCCTCTTTGACTTTTATTGTTGTTTTAATGGCTTGCAGAATCTGCAGTGCAGCTAGACTGGACTCGATGGATTAAACTTGAAAACGGGTAATGAGTTTCTGGCTGCTCTGGCCAAGACTCACAAATTAACAATATCACCAGGAAAGCGCTTGTCTTAAACTAAGAGCTGCATTATGTAGACATTAATTGGAAAATGTGCCTGTCCTTTGGTTTCAATCATCATAAGCCTTAAGAGCAACAACAGCTACACTCCAATTGATATACTGTTGACAAAATGTATGAAAATGAAATCAATCAAATACAGAAAGTGTTCAATCGTATTCGTCCATACAATATATGTACTTTGACATGTCTACTTTTGGGAAAGACAGAATGAATATTATTATCAAAACATATATGTAGGTTACTCCTGTCAGTGTGTAACCAGTGTATCTGAGCACCTTCAACGTCAGCTCACTGTTCCTGGTGAGTGCTAATGCTAATGCTAATTCTTGGTGCTACCTCTATATTACCTGGACTCTGAGGCCCAATCTGCACACAAACTAATTCTTTCTTAACGGATTCGCCTTTCATCAAAATGGGACCGGTGTCATGAGTACCCATGTGTGCGAGTAAAACGTGTTCACACCCACGTCATGATCAGATAACCAGAATAAACATCAGTCTTACACTTGTATCATTCATTCTGGTCACTGACAGAAACAATAGTGAACAACGGAAACAATAGTGAACAACGGAAACAATAGTGAACAACGGAAACAGTAGTGAACAACGGAAACAATAGTGAACAACGGAAACAATAGTGAACAACAGTGAACAACGGAAACAGTAGTGAACAACGGAAACAATAGTGAACAACAGTGAACAACGGAAACAGTAGTGAACAACGGAAACAATAGTGAACAACGGAAACAATAGTGAACAACAGTGAACAACGGAAACAGTAGTGAACAACGGAAACAATAGTGAACAACGGAAACAATAGTGAACAACAGTGAACAACGGAAACAATAGTGAACAACAGTGAACAACGGAAACAATAGTGAACAACGGAAACAATAGTGAACAACAGTGAACAACGGAAACAATAGTGAACAACAGTGAACAACGGAAACAATAGTGAACAACAGTGAACAACGGAAACAATAGTGAACAACAGTGAACAACGGAAACAATAGTGAACAACGGGAACAACGGAAACAATAGTGAACAACAGTGAACAACAGTGAACAACGGAAACAATAGTGAACAACGGAAACAATAGTGAACAACAGTGAACAACAGTGAACAACGGAAACAATAGTGAACAACGGAAACAATAGTGAACAACAGTGAACAACGGAAACAGTAGTGAACAACGGAAACAATAGTGAACAACGGAAACAATAGTGAACAACGGAAACAATAGTGAACAACGGAAACAATAGTGAACAACAGTGAACAACGGAAACAGTAGTGAACAACGGAAACAACAGTGAACAACGGAAACAACAGTGAACAACGGAAACAATAGTGAACAACGGAAACAATAGTGAACAACGGAAACAATAGTGAATAACAGTGAACAACAGTGAACAACGGAAACAATAGTGAACAACAGTGAACAACAGTGAACAACGGAAACAATAGTGAACAACAGTGAACAACGGAAACAATAGTGAACAACAGTGAACAACGGAAACAGTAGTGAACAACGGAAACAATAGTGAACAACAGTGAACAACGGAAACAGTAGTGAACAACGGAAACAGTGAACAACGGAAACAATAGTGAACAACGGAAACAATAGTGAACAACGGAAACAACAGTGAACAACGGAAACAACAGTGAACAACGGAAACAACAGTGAACAACGGAAACAACAGTGAACAACGGAAACAACAGTGAACAACGGAAACAACAGTGAACAACGGAAACAATAGTGACCAACGGAAACAATAGTGACCAACGGAAACAATAGTGACCAACGGAAACAATAGTGAACAACGGAAACAATAGTGAACAACGTGAACAACAGTGAACAACGGAAACAATAGTGAACAACGGAAACAACAGTGAACAACGGAAACAACAGTGAACAACGGAAACAATAGTGAACAACGGAAACAATAGTGAACAACGGAAACAATAGTGAACAACGGAAACAATAGTGAACAACGGAAACAGTAGTGAACAACGGAAACAGTAGTGAACAACGGAAACAATAGTGAACAACGGAAACAACAGTGAACAACGGAAACAACAGTGAACAACGGAAACAATAGTGAACAACGGAAACAACAGTGAACAACGGAAACAATAGTGAACAACGGAAACAATAGTGAACAACGGAAACAGTAGTGAACAACGGAAACAATAGTTTCAAAACTAAACCCGTATCGAACTCGTCTGGACGTAGCCTAATTATCTGCTTGACTGGCAACTAATAAAAGCAGTCAAATACAAAGTTGACATGGTCATGGCTTGTGAAAGAATATGAGATGTAATGTTGTACCACACATGAACAGCACAACTGTGGAAGCAGAGAAGGTCCATCCAGCTCATCACTCCAATTCCCTTTAGCTCCCTCCTCTTCCTTCTTCTTTCCAGGCCATATATGTTTTTGGTGTTTGAATGTGTGGCTTACACTAGCTTACACATACGAGTGTGTGTATCTGTGTGTCCATATTTGGAAGAGGTCTTAATCAGATTGTGTAGTTGAATGAAATATGAAGAGCACGGTGATTTCATTAAGGCGCTGGAGTGATGGAGCTCATCACTGCTCACAGACACTTCAGATTTCTCTTCATTTATCCCCAGCATTAATCCAACAAAACAATTCACCTAAGAGCCTCTCTATCTTTCACTCTCTCTCTCCCATCACCTACTCCACCTCTCTGTATTTCATTTTACTATGTTGTGTGGAAAACTGAGGCATATGGTTTGTCTCAGTCAGCTTTGTTCCACTCTGTGTGTGTGCAATCAAAAGAGGGACAGAGGGAGAAGTGGAATAGAGAGTAGATAATGTATATAACTGGTTTATGTACCTTCTTCTCCAAATCAAACTGCTCACCAGGAGGTAGGACTAGCCCGGATGTCACAGGAAAAAAAAAAAAACTACAACAGTGAGATGAAGATGAAAAGTGCAGCAGAATGGAGGATCGACTGAAGGACGATAGAAAATAAATATACATTTTTATTTATCCAACTTGTATTTAACCAGGTTGGTCCCATTGAAATGATTGATCTCTTATTCGGATGAGACCTGGCCACAGTAACTGGCCACTTCATATTTCAACTTGACAATGTAGGGACCACAGACCCTTATACTGTCAGCCAGTTTGTTAGTGTCTTTAAAGAGTTCACCAGGGACTTTTACTGAACACACAATTAGCAGATTCATTCACTTTAATACTATCAGGGTGATGGTCAATCTGAAGCTCCGAAGGTGACAGCACGCAGGATGATATTTGAGTTACGACGATCCTGCCTTGAACAATCGTCAATGGAAACACGTTCATATCACAAATATAATTTATAATTTTAGGAATATTGCTATTGTTTTGTGAAAAACTGTAATGGAAACACAGCTAGTGTTGCCAGATGTACGATCTTTATTGTATTTGTACAGTAGTTTTGCCCTCTGTATGATCAATAAGGGGAAAAAAATCCAAACTGTACGATAATTTCAGTTTGTTGCCCAAACACACTTCTCTCTCTTACACCAAGATTCATTTTTGATGTGTTACATTCAAGGATCAAATTTATATAAGGCTTTTCTATTTACACACATACTCAAAGCGCACAGTGGATCAATTATTCATTCACTCTCACATGCTCCCTCTGGTGGTGACAGAAGCATGGCTGCCATTTTGTGCTTACAGCCCCTCTGACCACCACCAAACACATGAACACTAACATGAACCAGTTAAACTATCAGTGCATGTGTTTGGATGGAGGGAGGAAATATAGTCTCCATTTACTACAATGTAAAATTTCAAAGTGATCCAGAATCCAGGATCTCTTCTGAATCACCACTAAAATTAACCATTTGAACCTTGTGACACTCCCAACAAATCCGAAAATGTTATCAAAATCTGTTCAGAACTTTTTGCGTAATCCTTCTGACAGATAGACTTGAATTTAACACCTCCTTGGTGGACCTCTCTTTTCTAGTTATTATAATTATTATTATTACTAACATTTACATGTCACATTATAGTATAACCTGACATGGGAGGCACTACCAAAAATCTTGTACCGGATACGATGGTACCGGGTCCTTTTTCAGAATGGAAACGCACCAAAGCCAATTCAAGTCGAGCCAATACTAGTGGAAACGTGGCATAAGTCATCAGACTATGGTGCTATACTCTGTTTACAGTAGCGTTAAAGGTCTTCAGCCCCACATTTTAATGCCCAGGTAGCTCAGTAAGTGCTTCTTACTGTCTTGGTACAAAATGTGCACACAGTGGTGCAGTGGATTGTGTTCATACCTCACAACACCAAAGTCCTGGATTCAATTCCAACACCAGTCAATGGGGGTGGAGTTTGCATGGTCTCCCTACATTTATACGGAGACGATGAAAACAGAAGACGCAAAAGTGTCGTCTCGTCTTCAGTTTTTCATCTGCGTGTATTCAGGAGGAAATCCTTGTTTATATGAAGACACAACAGTAGGTAAAATATGATTCGATAGTCCTGCCAGGCCGCAAGGTGGTACTGTGATAGAACCGCCCACATGTGATAGACCCACCCACATGTCCTTTTCTGTTTTTGACGTATGTAATTGCCTACTCATCTGTTCATCTATGGTATGTGTGTAATGTCTGTACAGTAACTGAAACCACTGCTGTACATTTACTAGAGATGCTAATGCTAATGCTAGTGCAGCTGGAAGATCTGTGGGATCCAGGTTGTCCCATATGTTTGTTTCCTTACCTGCTCAGAGTATGAATGTAAGGTGAAGGTCTATGTGACGTAAAGACACAATGTTAACATGTCAGTTTCTTGGCGTTTAGACGCAGAGAGGACCCAACGCGTCTTCAATACGTCCCACTGAGGAAGGAGTGTGAAGGTTTGTGTGTATTCACACCCCAACGACATCGGCTTCATGTAAATGAAAGACACTTCCAATAAAATATTCTGTCGTATTTAGCCATAATCATCCTGCTGTAAACGCCGCCTTAGTGGGTTCTCTCTGGGTAGTCCAGCTTCCTCCCACCATCCAAACACATGCACTGATAGGTTACAGGTAACGCTAACCTAAACACTGTTAACTGATGTGGTTTAGTGTTTTCTGTAGGTTAGCATTAGCTTGGTGCACCAGCTTTTGCAATTATGGGTTTGTGTTTCAATAAAGATGGCAATTTTCCTAATATCAAGTCGAGGTTTCAAAGCAGCAGCCCATAACCCCACGGGTGATATAGAGACAATATCCACATTTTATATATCCTGTCTATATTGCACTGAGACAGTTAAGAGTATTGCCTACAGCATAGGTGTCAAATACATTTATCCCATGAACTGTGGGATGAATATGAAATATTAACAGTCAAGGGGCCGTATACAGACTAGTGTGATCTAAAATGGGTCAAACCCACAAAAAAAAAAAAATTCTCATAATCTATAAATAATCATCTCATCATCTGAACCTGCTTTATCCTCACTAGGGTCACTGGAGTCACAGGGGGATGAGTTTGTAAAATAAACTTGTGTATATTTACCGTCGGCCGCCCAAATGGAGTGTACTTGTATTTACAAGTGATAATAAAAAAATTACCATTTACAAAAAAAATAAAGCAAAAGAATTCAGAGGTCTTCTTCTTACCAGTAGTTATCACCTGATCAACAAACACAGTGAGGAAGTGACGCTCCGTTTCCACTCCTTCAGCTCAGTGATATGTGGCACATGTTCCTAATGAGTACAGGTAAGTGTTTTAAACTATGTAAATGTATGACACTCCCAAGTGTGCACCCTCAGTTGTGCTATTGTTAGGAGGGCAGGGGGGTGTATGATAATTCAATTCAATTCAATTTTATTTATAAAGCCCTAAATCACAACAAAGTCTTCTCACAGGGCTTTACAAAAACACAATCAACTACAGAGATACATGAACAGTCCCAAGCATCCCCTGTCCTTAGACCCTCCCCCTGTCCTTAGACCCTCCCCCTGTCCTTAGACCCTCCTTCTCAGCAAGAAAAAACTTCCAAACCCAGTGGGAAAAAGAAGAAATCTTGAGGAGAACCACATTGAAGGACAGATCCACTCCCATGGACGGACAGACTATAGATGAACGTCCATGTATAAATGCAGGAGGGGGGGTAGTGATAGTGAAAGTTAACAATATGGACAGTGTGTGTGTGTGTGTGTGTGTGTGTGTGTGTGTGTGTGTGTGTGTGTGTGTGTGTACGTGTACTCACTGTGTTGGTGTAACAGCTATGCAGACAGATAAGTCACTGACATCGAAGTGGTTCATTTCCTTCTTGGCCAGGTATTTGTTCCACATAGAGGTGAGTAAAACTAAAAATAATCAACAAAAGGAACACAATTAACATGGTGACAATGTTTCATCAAAAGTGATTTTCCAAATGATTTACATTTAAAATCTGTTTGAATATTCTTTGTAGATCACATTAACTTTAACATTTACTTACAGTCAGTGTGTTTGGTGAAGGAACACATGATGGATGCAGATTTTAAACTCCACATGTAGCTCTTGTCACATTTCCACAGTCTCTACACTCTCCATTCAGTCCCATTGTAGCAGCTTTTTGGCTGCAGTTGCAGCAGAATTCCACTGGGGACAATCAATGGAGGGTAAATGAATGTTTCCCTGTGCAGCTAAACGCTAACATTTTCCATTTCACCTAATTGTCACTGAGAGCGTTCAGATTTAAATATATTGGATTCCCTCCCACATGACCCCTCCTGGTGAGTCGCCATAGTAACACTCTACCCTCCCTCTCCCTGCAGGTAGTCAGCCGCCAAAATTCCTAATTTAGTTGTAAATTATTCTTAGTCCAGTTCTAATGTAACTGTGTTTAGTTAAAATATTAATTCACTTTTAGTTTTGTCTGATTTGTTGTTTTTTTTTTTAACAAATGTATCCCTAGTTTAGCCTCAATTTTCACAGTAATGCACTTTAAAGACATCTATGATAAATAGTTTTTTTCCATTTCAACAATGAAGTACTTTTGAAAATCTATATTTTAGTACTTTTTAGGTCCAATCCTAATGAGGTCATTGTCCACATGTCAGTAGTAGTTTGTCCACTCAGTTCCAGGTTCCTTTCACTACTGACTAGACTGGATCAGGCTAATGCTAATGTTAGCTAGTGCACACAAACATGCTGGAGTTCTTTGATAACAGAAAAGCTATACATTTTACTCCAACGCCAATCGATATTATATATTACCTCCTTGGTGGAGGGAACATAACTCTTTCTATCATATGTCGCCTACTTACCTGTGTCAGCTACAGCTCTGCTTCGAGACGAGAAGGCTTGTTGCCGTAAAGCGGTATCTCCTGCTGTAAACTCTGTGTGACGTCATCAACACTTTAAATCCCGTTATTAAACAAATACGCGACTCTAAAAATCTAAAACTAAACCCTGGGTATTTTCTCTACAAACTCTTTCAAGAACATTTAAATCATTAGACAACACATAATATACTCAGATGAGGGCAGTGTGAGGGCTAGAGCTCCAAACTCAGTCCCTCAAGATTCATCAAGCCTTTTTTCAGATTGTTTCATCCCACAATGTCTGATGTTTCATGAGCTTTTTCGAAAAATTGTGATGAAAGTTCTGGTGCTTTTTAGGCTTTGTTGGAAGAGGAAGTGACAGTTGTGATAAATAGTTGTGATTTTTCCCTCTTTGTTTCAATTGAATAATATTTCAAATATTTTGTTACTAGAAAATTAATTTAAAGTCATTATGATATGGTCCTTAAAACTACCTTTTACCCAGATGGAAAAATAAATGATTATGAGGATTAAAAAAATACAACTAAATATATATTTATTAACAAATGTTAAAGTTCATATGACCTCACAACACTACATGACATTATAAAACATATAACTGTCTCAGCCAGTCAAAAAAAAAACATTATTATTGGTGCTGTGTACTGTGTACTGTATACTGTATACTGTGTACTGTATACTGTGTACTGTATACTGTATACTGTGTACTGTATACTGTATACTGTGTACTGTGTACTGTATACTGTATACTGTGTACTGTGTACTTTGTACCAGAGGTGGGTAATTCCAGGTTCATCAAGTCAAAGTCCAACCATGTATTGGTTCAAACCTGTTCACTGAACACAGGTGATTCCACTAATTATCCCATTTACCTGAATGAGACATTGTGCTTATCAAATTATCTGGTTCAATGAACAGGTTTGAACCAATACATGGTTGGACTTTGACTTGATGGACCTGGATTTACCCACCTCTGCTTTGTACTGTATACTGTGTACTGTATACTGTATACTGTATACTGTATACTGTATACTGTGTCCTGTGTACTGTATACTGTATACTGTATACTGTGTCCTGTGTACTGTATACTGTATACTGTGTACTGTATACTGTGTACTGTGTACTGTGTACTGTGTACTTTGTACTGTGTACTGTGTACTGTGTACTGTATACTGTATACTGTATACTGTGTACTTTGTACTGTATACTGTATACTGTGTACTGTATACTGTATACTGTATACTGTGTCCTGTGTACTGTATACTGTATACTGTGTACTGTGTACTGTGTACTGTATACTGTGTACTGTGTACTGTGTACTGTGTACTGTGTACTTTGTACTGTGTACTGTGTACTGTGTACTGTATACTGTATACTGTGTACTGTGTACTTTGTACTGTATACTGTATACTGTGTACTGTATACTGTATACTGTGTACTGTGTACTGTATACTGTGTACTGTGTACTGTATACTGTATACTGTGTACTGTGTACTTTGTACTGTATACTGTATACTGTGTACTGTATACTGTATACTGTGTCCTGTGTACTGTATACTGTGTACTGTGTACTGTATACTGTGTACTGTGTACTGTATACTGTATACTGTGTCCTGTGTACTGTATACTGTGTCCTGTGTACTGTATACTGTGTACTGTGTACTTTGTACTGTATACTGTATACTGTGTACTGTATACTGTGTCCTGTGTACTGTATACTGTGTACTGTGTACTGTATACTGTATACTGTATACTGTGTCCTGTGTACTGTATACTGTATACTGTGTACTGTGTACTGTGTACTGTGTACTTTGTACTTTGTACTGTGTAGTAGAGGCAGTTTCTGACAATAATAGAACAAGGACACTGATATTAAAACAACCTTTAAAATATCATCATCATCATTAACAACCGCTTCATCCGGGGCCGGGTCGCGGGGGTAGCAGCCTAAGCCTAAGCTTTAAAATATGACAAATAAAATATTACCTGGATGATAGAAATACAGCAGAAAAAGTACCCTTCAAATGTACCTGTTGGTACTAGTGCATCATGGGTAATGGTACTGTAAGGTAAACAAGAAAAGGCAGAAGGAGCAGCTGAAGACCCTCACACATGATTGGTCACATGTTGCAGTAAAGTGGCAGTGATTGGTTAAAATTGTAACATGGATGAATTCACAAGGATCGACTGAGTTTGTGTTGAAGTTATAAATCGCAACATCACAAAGTCCTGGAGGGTCTGACTCAGACTCTATTCACTCTGCACTCCACACATCCAGCACCCCACATGGAAACAGGATGAACTACAACCAAAGTGGAAATGTGCCATGACTCTTCTGTCTACTCTAAACATTCTGTGCTCACTTCTCCATTAACTGAACAAACAATGCTTCACTTCCTGTCCAATATTCTAACATCATACCACAGCACCACCTACTGGTGGAATGAACAAAGAAAGTCTCTTACTGGCTGAAGGGTAACACAAAACCACTGCTGCTTTGGTTTGTGTCGGAGGGACTGACGATATGGTCGTCACAATCGCATGAAGGGACTGTTTTTCATTGTTTGGAAAAAGCTCAGAAAGCATACAGAGAAATGCTGGTGTTGGATGAGCTGATAAACAACAGGTATTTACTGTTAAAACTGTGACCAAAGACGCCTCCAGCCCTGGACGCCAGGTGATTCAGTTTGTTTACTCCACCATGTTGGCAGGAAAAGCCTGTGTGACAATGAAAGAGAGTTCACTGCACATTTTAAAGCTACACAAATTGAACAATACAACACACAAGTCAACAGACTAAGGCTGAATCTACTACCCCTACCCCTTCAAACGTCTCTATGAGGGGTAGGACTTGAACTGGAACACCCCTTCATCACTCATCTTCGTCATCAGTTCACTCCACCAGTTGTTACGTAACCAAAAACCACAGCTTTGACCACAACTATGACACAACTAAAACACAATGTCAAACTTTCTACAATACAACAGTTACAAAAGAAGGTTCCGGTCATGGTGACAGAGTGATCCCTCATACTTTAGCTCTTTTCTGTCCATCAAATGTATATAAACCAATAGTAATCCACCAAAGGAAGTCCCGCCCCCACATTTTGATTTGTGTGAAAACCACAATGAAAAAGTTAGGGAGCACAAATGAAAAGACTGAAGTTGTAATAAAGGAAAAAGACAAAAAAAACAAAACTGAGACAGATGTGAAGGCAAATATTTGACACCATATGTGCATTGTTTTCATTGCAGTCTGATGTTTTTACTTTCAATTATTTTTTGTGAGATTTTTTTTTATTTGGTATTTTGAATGTATATTTTTTGCTGCACTTTTAAAACTCTTTGAACTTATTGACACATATTAAACACCATAACTTTACTACCACTGGTACTGTGATGGTACCATTGGTGGTACTGTTATGGTTTATGTATGTATTTATGGTTTTAATGCTTACATTGGTAAAATTGTCTGAGTCATGTGACACAGACAATTTTATCTAGAGGCTCAAACCTGAATTCAACACAATACAGAAATAAAATATAATTAAATGTATTCCATGTACTGAGAATTACTAATCCAGTGAAATGCACTGTGTGAGCTTTTTCACTGCACATTGGATTTTTCTTCCCCTCAGAGGAAAAAGTAAGTCCAACCAGCTAAGAAATTATGCAGCATGTAGTCGTCTTTCCAGATGCCTGATGTCAGAATGGCCATGGGCCTCTTCCTCCACCACACCTGAACTAACTTAGTTAGATGCTCTAGGAAAATGATGATGGTAAATATTAGGAAAGTCTGTCATGAAGAAATCCTTTTACTCTGTTGCTACATTGACCTTCTATTTCATGTCTAAAATTCCTACAACCTTAACTTTTATTAGTTTTATATCTTTTTTTTTTTTAAACATGACATGAAAGTTCACAAGTGTTTTATGTTCCAACCATGAGTCTGAAATGTGATTTTTATTTGTATTTTTTCTCCTTTTCTAACTGCAAACCACCCTAACCCAGCCAATAGGAAAGACCCTAACCCTAACCCAGCCAATAGGAAAGACCCTAACCCTAACCCAGCCAATAGGAAAGACCCTAACCCTAACCCAGCCAATAGGAAAGGAGCAGGACAACAGAAAAGATTAGTTCAGTAAGAGATAAGACAGAGGGACATTCAGTTTGTGTGTGTATGTGTGTGTGTGTGTGTGTGTGTGTGTGTGTGTGTGTGTGTGTGTGTGTGCATCACTCAAGTCACAGATGATGGGAGTAAAAACAGTGTAAATAGAGAAATGGAAGAAAGAGCATCAGTGTTTTCTCTGCACAAAAACACAACATGAAGCACAAAGTCAAATGTATATATGTACACATTACACACACACACACACACACACACACACACACATTACACACACACCATGACATTTGGATTCCATTAAAAGTCTTTGTTTCTGATCAATAATTTAATAACCTGAAAGGATGAAGGACTCATCATAATCAATATTCCCTCTTCTTGTGTGTGTGTGTGTGTGTATGTGTTTATGTGTGCGTGTGTGTATATATGTGTGTGTGTGTATGTGTTTATGTGTGCGTGTGTGTATATATGTGTGTGTGTGTGTGTGTGTATGTGTTTATGTGTGCGTGTGTGTATATATGTGTGTGTGTATGTGTGTGTGTGTGTGTGTATGTGTGTGTGTGTGTGTGTGTGTGTGTTTGTGTGTGTGTGTGTGTGTGTGTGTGTGTGTGTGTCTTCAGTGACTTTTCAGAAATAAATGGAAACTTTCATATTAAACACACATATACTGTTGGTGTGTTTTCATTAACACTAAATAAGCACATGCCACTCAACATTGTTTGAGTTCACACTGATGTCACTTTGAAATGTATTCTCCATTTACCACAATGTAAAAGGTCAAAGTGATCCAGGATCACCACCAAAATGTAATCATTTGTTCCTTGTGACATTCCCAACACATTCTGAACATTTGATTAAAACACATTCAGAACTTTTTGCGTAATCCTATCACAGACAGACAGACAGACAGACAGACAGACAGACAGACAGACAGACAGACAGACAGACTATAAACCCACTCAGATCTTAGTAACTTCACACATTATATGAAATCTGTGCTCTTGTCAAATGACAAATCCATCATTATCAGTCATTATTATGTTAAATCATCAGTATATATTGAACATGTGTTCGTCTACTTCTACATGACACATTTGAGTCAGAGATTTGTGGCGTGAATTTAATCCCTCCTTGGTGAACCTCTCTTCATTTGAAGGGGGGGGGGTCTACTTTGGCAGAGGTTTGGGGGGGCAGCAGCCTCAGGGTCAGAGGTCATGGGGGCAGCAGCCCCAGACTTCCCTCACCCCAGCTGACTCCTCTGGATGTGGAGGAGCCATGTGAGGTGTCTGACGAACCTAAAGTAAAGAATTAAAAAAGGCCTTGAGGAGCAGCACCCTAACCCCATCTAAATTTTCTGTCAGACCCTTATGATCTTTAAAGAACTGCAGGGTGCACTGTGACCCTAGTCAGACCCTCCAGGATTTAAGTGTGTTTTCATTTATAACTTCAACACAAAGTCAATCCCTGTGAATTCATCCATGTTACAATTTGAACCAATCACTGCCACTTTAACGCAACATGTGACCAATCATTTGCGACGTCTTCAGCGGCTCCTTCTGCCTTTTCACCTTACAGTACCATTACCCATGATGCACTAGTACCAACGGGTACATTTGGAAGAGTACTCTTTTGTTGCAGGTTTTTCATCCAGGTAATATTTTATTTGTCATATTTTAAAGATTGTCTTAATATCAGTGTCGTTCTATTTTTGTCAGAAACTGCCTCTAGTACACAGTACACAGTACACAGTACACAGTACACAGTACACAGTACACAGTACAAGTAATGTTTTTTTTCGACTGGCTGATATATTTATATTATGTTTTATAACTTTATGTAGTGTTGTAAGGTCATATGAAGTTTAACCTTTGAACCAACAGGTGCATTTGTTAATAAATATATATTTGTCATGATGGGGGTGAGGTGAGGGACGACTCAGATGCTCAGTGCTGAAGGGAGAACAGATTTAATAACAAAAACCAACATAAAGACAAAAGAGACTAAAACACAAAACCTGGGGATAGTTGGGCCAGTGTCTGTGATGATGATGATCATGGAGGTGTTAAAGCTGCACTGCTTAAATACTGCAGCTGCACGGTGAGGACCAGGTGGATCTGAAGGGCACAGGGCAAAGGTCAGAGGAGCAGAGGTGGTGACAATATTTAGTTGTATTTTTGTAATCATTTATTTTCCATCTGGGTAAAAGGTCGTTTTAAGGACCATATCACAATGACTTTGAATTAATTTTCCAGGAACTAAATACTACACAATAAAAGCCTAAAAAGCACAGCATCTTTCATCGCAATTTTGTCAGAAAAGTTCATGTAACATCAGACATTTTAGGACGAAACAATGTGAAAAAAGACCAGAGGTTATTACAGTTGAGTACTGTTGGCTGCAGTGTGTACTAGTGCAGCTCAGTACTTGTCCCTGTACTCAGTAGAAGTAAACATATAAATGTCCATGTTAATACTTTAGTCAGGGTTGTTTGTGCTGCTTCATTGTCATGTCGATGAGAGTTAAGTACATTTAATTATGCTGCAGCATCCTTATATCCTTCTATCCTTATATCCTTATATCCTTCTATCCTTCTATCCTTCTATCCTTCTATCCTTATATCCTTATATCCTTCTATCCTTCTATCCTTATATCCTTATATCCTTCTATCCTTCTATCCTTCTATCCTTATATCCTTATATCCTTCTATCCTTATATCCTTCCATCCTTTCATCCTTCTATCCTTCCATCCTTCTATCCTTTTATCCTTTCATCCTTCTATCCTTCTATCCTTCTATCCTTCTATCCTTTCATCCTTCTATCCTTCTATCCTTCTATCCTTCCATCCTTTCATCCTTCTATCCTTCCATCCTTCTATCCTTCTATCCTTCCATCCTTTCATCCTTCTATCCTTCTATCCTTCCATCCTTTCATCCTTCTATCCTTCTATCCTTCCATCCTTTCATCCTTCTATCCTTCCATCCTTCTATCCTTTTATCCTTTCATCCTTCTATCCTTCTATCCTTCTATCCTTCTATCCTTCTATCCTTTCATCCTTCTATCCTTCTATCCTTCTATCCTTCCATCCTTTCATCCTTCCATCCTTATATCCTTATATCCTTCTATCCTTCTATCCTTCTATCCTTCTATCCTTCTATCCTTTCATCCTTCTATCCTTCTATCCTTCTATCCTTCCATCCTTTCATCCTTCCATCCTTATATCCTTATATCCTTCCATCCTTTCATCCTTCTATCCTTCTATCCTTTCATCCTTCCATCCTTATATCCTTATATCCTTCCATCCTTTCATCCTTCTATCCTTCTATCCTTCCATCCTTTCATCCTTCTATCCTTCCATCCTTCTATCCTTTTATCCTTTCATCCTTCTATCCTTCTATCCTTCTATCCTTCTATCCTTCTATCCTTCCATCCTTTCATCCTTCTATCCTTCCATCCTTCTATCCTTTTATCCTTTCATCCTTCTATCCTTCTATCCTTCTATCCTTCTATCCTTCTATCCTTCTATCCTTTCATCCTTCTATCCTTCTATCCTTCTATCCTTTCATCCTTCTATCCATATATCCTTCCATCCTTCTATCCTTCTATCCTTTCATCCTTCTATCCTTCTATCCTTCTATCCTTTCATCCTTCTATCGTTCTATCCTTCCATCATTCTATCCTTCTATCCTTTCATCCTTCTATCCTTCCATCCTTCTATCCTTCTATCCTTTCATCCTTCTATCCTTCTATCCTTATATCCTTCCATCCTTTCATCCTTCTATCCTTCCATCCTTCTATCCTTCTATCCTTTCATCCTTCTATCCTTCTATCCTTCTATCCTTCCATCCTTTCATCCTTCTATCCTTCCATCCTTCTATCCTTCTATCCTTTCATCCTTCTATCCTTCTATCCTTCTATCCTTCTATCCTTCTATCCTTCTATCCTTTCATCCTTCTATCCTTCTATCCTTCTATCCTTATATCCTTCCATCCTTTCATCCTTCTATCCTTCCATCCTTCTATCCTTCTATCCTTTCATCCTTCTATCCTTCTATCCTTCTATCCTTCCATCCTTTCATCCTTCTATCCTTCCATCCTTCTATCCTTCTATCCTTTCATCCTTCTATCCTTCTATCCTTCTATCCTTCTATCCTTCTATCCTTCTATCCTTTCATCCTTCTATCCTTCCATCCTTCTATCCTTATAGCCTTCCATCCTTTCATCCTTCTATCCTTCCATCCTTCTATCCTTCTATCCTTTCATCCTTCTATCCTTCTATCCTTCTATCCTTATATCCTTCCATCCTTTCATCCTTCTATCCTTCCATCCTTCTATCCTTCTATCCTTTCATCCTTCTATCCTTCTATCCTTCTATCCTTCCATCCTTCCTTCCTTCCATCCTTCTATCCTTCCATCCTTCCATCCTTCCATCCTTCCATCCTACCATCCTTCTATCCTTCTATCCTTCTATCCTTCCATCCTTTCATCCTTCCTTCCTTCCATCCTTCTATCCTTCCATCCTTCCATCCTTCCATCCTACCATCCTTCTATCCTTCTATCCTTCCATCCTTTCATCCTTCCTTCCTTCCATCCTTCTATCCTTCTATCCTTCTATCCTTATAGCCTTCCATCCTTTCATCCTTCTATCCTTCCATCCTTCTATCCTTCTATCCTTTCATCCTTCTATCCTTCCATCCTTCTATCCTTCTATCCTTTCATCCTTCTATCCTTCTATCCTTCCATCCTTTCATCCTTCCTTCCTTCCATCCTTCTATCCTTCTATCCTTCCATCCTTTCATCCTTCCTTCCTTCCATCCTTCTATCCTTCTATCCTTCTATCCTTATAGCCTTCCATCCTTTCATCCTTCTATCCTTCCATCCTTCTATCCTTCTATCCTTTCATCCTTCTATCCTTCCATCCTTCTATCCTTCTATCCTTTCATCCTTCTATCCTTCTATCCTTCCATCCTTCTATCCTTCCATCCTTCTATCCTTCTATCCTTCCATCCTTCTATCCTTCCATCCTTCCATCCTTCCATCCTTCCATCCTACCATCCTTCTATCCTTCTATCCTTCTATCCTTTCATCCTTCTATCCTTCCATCCTTTCATCCTTCCTTCCTTTCATCCTTCTATCCTTCTATCCTTCTATCCTTCTATCCTTCCATCCTTCTATCCTTCCATCCTTCCATCCTTCCATCCTTCCATCCTACCATCCTTCTATCCTTCTATCCTTCTATCCTTTCATCCTTCTATCCTTCCATCCTTTCATCCTTCCTTCCTTCCATCCTTCTATCCTTCCATCCTTCCATCCTTCCATCCTTCCATCCTTCTATCCTTCTATCCTTCCATCCTTTCATCCTTCCTTCCTTCCATCCTTCTATCCTTCCATCCTTCCATCCTTCCATCCTTCTATCCTTCTATCCTTCTATCCTTTCATCCTTCTATCCTTCTATCCTTCCATCCTTCCATCCTTCTATCCTTCTATCCTTCTATCCTTCCATCCTTTCATCCTTCCTTCCTTCCATCCTTCTATCCTTCCATCCTTCTATCCTTCCATCCTTCTATCCTTCCATCCTTCTATCCTTCTATCCTTCTGTCCTTCCTACTTCATCCTTTCCCCCCTTTTCTCTTACCCCCCCCCTCATTCCTCATCCCTCTCTCTCTCTCTTTCTTTGTCAGCATCTTCCTCCCTTTCTTCATTTACAATCTCCCACACACTCCCTCTTTCTCAAATTCCATTTCAGTGTCTTGCTTTGGCAGGACATGCTGAGCTAGTGCCAAGGCAATAATGAGAACTGTCAAGCAGCGACAAATGAACAGGTGAGAGAGACGCAGCCAGAAAGCAAGAGAGACAGAGACAGGAGAGAGAGGGAGAGACATGAATATGAAGTACGGCCACTGCTGTGACTACTGACAGTCCACTCACGCATGCATGGACACACAACTACACACTCCCATGCTGCTGGTATTATAGCCTCCACCAACACTAACCTGAGCAGCTGATGCACACTGATTGTTTCCACCTTCATATTCAGACCATAACCTTTAACTGTGTGCTTATCACTCCCAAATGTTGAGCGACACATTGCAACGATAACCAATTCTGAGACTGTTGGAAATGTTTGATTCTCATTTTTGATACATAGTAGGTTTTATAAAGTGTTACTGATGATCCTAACACATATACACACAGGACCTAGAATTAGGATTAGTATTAGAACTGTCGCAGACACAGATAGTGAGCAGTGAATTAACATTGAAAGTCCTTTGGAAGCAGCTCCAGATGTTCACTAGTACCATGGTCATGAGCACTGACAGAAGAATGAACCTAACAGCAGGGGTTCTCAAACTTTTTTGGCCCAGGTCCCCCTTGGAGGGGTGACATTTTTCCATGTCCCCCCTCATCCTGGCGATACTGAAAATGATAAAAAACCACTTCAACAATGATTATTATGAAACAATGATAACCTTTTTTAATAGTGCTTTTGTGCAAACCAGCCACATTTTCAGGTATTATAATATAAATGAACACTTCAGAAACAACAATTTTAAATAATTTTAAAATAATAAACGGAACAAAAGACACACAAAACCGTGTGTGTGTGTATGTGAGACAGACAGACAGACAGACAGACAGACAGACAGACAGAGACTTAATGAGAGGGATGATCTTGTCAAACTCAATATAACTATCAATGTACTTTCTCTTTTTAGGGTTAGGGCGTTTGTTTTTGTCATTGTCATTTTCATTGTCATTTCTTTTACCACTTCTTGAGGAACTTGGCGGACACAAAAATCGATCCATGTTCGCTGCAGGGTGGCTAAAAATAGCCTGTGACTCGCTCCGTCTCAATTTAGTCAAGCTGGCGTCAAACAGCGCTGTTACTTCCGCCCGCTCGCTACAAAATAAAACTTCTGCATTTCAAAATAAAACAGCAAAAAAAAACAAAAACCCAAAACCGTGAATAATTTCGCGTACCCCCCTGGACATGCGCCACGTCCCCCTAGGGGTCCGCGGACCCCAGTTTGAGAACCGTGGCCTAACAGTACCTGTTTTTAACCCCTTGTTGGTCACACTACAAAAATCACAATAAAAGTAAAACATTTTTTTTGCTTTTTCCACATCATAGGGACTATTATAACATAAAACATAGATTTATTTATTTATTTTACTGACCCTAAATTTACCTAAAGTATTAAAACTCAAACATTACTCCTTCACTAATTTTACAACTGTCGTCGTTTGTCTTTCTTGGGTTTGGATTTCCCCGTTGAGACGACTCAAAAATACCAGGACCAAATAAGAAAGGTTAACAATTTATTATAAAAATATAGACACATGAATTCAAACAATTGAGTAATCAATCATTGAGCTACAAACCTTCCAAGTCCTAAAAGTAACTTCAGACAATTGTCTGATCACAGATGAGAAGGAGAAAGGTCCCCCAAGCAGTGCGAAGAGAAAAAGCAGAGAGCCCCCACCCCTGTCCCTGTCGTCCTCCTATAGGAGACACAGAGGTGGGCTTTAGTCTTGACAACAGACCAAATGTTTTCATTCTTACGTCATTCTGTATCTTCGCATGTATTTCCGATCATTGTGCTCTGAATGCTGCTTCTCCTTTCAGCTCAACCCAGTGTACAGACATTCCAACACACACACAATCATTTAAAAACATTGGAACATCCAGATATTATAATATGATATATTTTTTTAGCTGAGATTACACACATATATATCAATTCCTCATCACAACATAATTTGTGACTTGGTTCAAATTAGATAAATTACCTCTTTGTGTTTGTAGCATTAGCATTAGCATTTTGTGACCCTTTCTTATTATTATCTCTACCATTTGGTTCAGCACGTTTAAAAAAATAATTACATGAATACCAAAGTATTTCTGCAACATGATGAGGATTATTTATGTAAAATAGACTCTGTAAAAGTTAATTTAAAAAAAATAGAAGTTGCCTGCAATTTTTTTGTCCAAAAGTAAAGATCATAGCAAAGGTGTTGTCATGGTTATGATCGTCTTCCTTGGTGGTATACTTACATGAGCTGAATGTACCATTGACTGCCCAAGATGTTTGGTGTCAAAGGACTAAAATTTAGATTAGATATCAGGGTTCAAATTTACCTCTACCAAACGGTTGAACTGACCAACAAAGGGGATATGAGGACACCAGGAAGACTGCAGAGTTAGGGTTAGGGCCCATAAACGTAGGGTTAGGGTCCATAAATGTAGGGTTAGGGTTCATAAACGTAGGATTAGGGTCCATAAACGTAGGGTTAGGGTCCATAAATGTAGGGTTAGGGTCCATAAATGTAGGGTTAGGGTCCATAAACGTAGGGTTAGGGTTCATAAACGTAGGATTAGGGTCCATAAACGTAGGGTTAGGGTCCATAAACGTAGGATTAGGGTCCATAAACGTAGGGTTAGGGTCCATAAACGTAGGGTTAGGGTCCATAAACGTAGGGTTAGGGTCCATAAACGTAGGGTTAGGGTCCATAAACGTAGGGTTAGGGTCCATAAATGTAGGGTTAGGGTTCATAAATGTAGAGTTAGGGTCCATAAACGCAGGGTTAGGGTCCATAAATGTAGGGTTAGGGTCCATAAATGTAGGGTTAGGGTCCATAAATGTAGGGTTATGGTCCATAAATGTAGGGTTAGGGTCCATAAATGTAGGATTAGGGTCCATAAATGTAGGGTTAGGGTCCATAAATGTAGGGTTAGGGTCCATAAACGTAGGGTTAGGGTCCATAAACGTAGGGTTAGGGTCCATAAACGTAGGGTTAGGGTCCATAAACGTAGGGTTAGGGTCCATAAATGTAGGGTTAGGGTCCATAAATGTAGGGTTAGGGTCCATAAACGTAGGGTTAGGGTCCATAAACGTAGGGTTAGGGTCCATAAACGTAGGGTTAGGGTCCATAAACGTAGGGTTAGGGTCCATAAACGTAGAGTTAGGGTCCATAAATGTAGGGTTAGGGTCCATAAATGTAGGGTTAGGGTCCATATCATGTTTGGTTACAGTGTTCCTTCAGACTGCTTAAAGTCAATCATATGACGTCCTCAACAAACCACAATTATCACTTTCTCCTCCATGATTGACTCTTTTCTCCTCCAGTATTTTTCTTCCGCCTTGAGATTCCAGATCAGCTCGCAATTGTCTGTCGCCACATTTGCATAAAGTTAAAATTTCTCAACTTTTCCTCATCACCAGCGGACATTGACAATGAATGGCAGCTCGTCGCTCAGATGTCCCGTCGCTTTGGGTGTGAACGCACCTTAAGTTGTAGCTGGTAAAATAGACGGTAACGGTTCGAGGTTTAGTTTCCATTTCTTATCATAGACAGTCGTGGTGTGTTAGTTATGAGAGGCTTTGTGTAATTTATTGAACAGAGTTTGCACATGTAAGCACAAGATGGAGACGATGTTGTGACGGCACGACAGAGACGGATGGACACGGGTGTGACTGTGTGAATATAAAGCATCATACATAAATGTGTGCATGAGGCATATATTGAGTGTGAGTGTGAGTGTGAACCATAAACAATGGACTACAGATGGAGCAGAGTGTGTGTTTATTTGCTGCGTATGGCTGAGGGTGCTGACAGAGACTCTGCAGCTCAGATAATTCACTGCTCTGTCTAAAACACTTGTCTACCTTTTTTATAACCTTACACTGTTGCCAATAACATTTTATTTCAGCTGGGATATTGTTTGTATATAAACTCTTTTATCTTTTACTTGAAGACATTTTTTTATATTAATAATAAATATGATTTTTGCTGAATGAAATAGAGAAATGACATGTACACACCATTGTAGGGTTGTCACGATACTAAAATTTCCAACTCAATACCGATACTAAGGATAATACTCGATACTATTTCGATACTGGAGATGTGAGGAATTCCTTTTAAAATGTCCTCCATGGACTGTTAAAAAAAGGTAGTGAGTGCGGGTGCAGAATAAATGCATGTCTATCTCTTGGCAAGTTAAGGTAGGTCTATCTTCTTACTCAAGCCCTTTATGACTCTTTATGGTCGAGCATTATGTGCGCGGGCGGCAGCGTATTGCATCATGTGACCACCGCGGACCCCTCGCGGGACTAGCAGCGCGCACGTCAAAAATGATAGGCTGACATGCTCACGGTGGCCTCCGTGGTGGTAACGTGATACTATGCGCTACCGCCTGGGTGCCGCCCGCGCGCATAAACGTTCGACTATATGGAGGCCTTTAAAAGCAAAGTTGCATCGGATGGTCCAATCACAGACCTATAGAAATAGTGTATAGGTCTGTGGTCGCACTGGCGTCATCCCGTGTGCTGTCAGAGGCAGCTGGAGAAAAAAAGAGACTTTAACTTACACGCCGGCATTACGGCTGTGCCAGAGCTGACCGCGTTGATGCCTGTTTACAATTCTTAACGTTACCGCTACAAAAAAGCGGCGACGCGCCATAAATACAAAAATCGATTTTCCAGCAACTTAGTATCTAATTAGATACCAAGGGTCAATATCGATTTAGTATCTAAAATCAATTTTTTGACAACACTACACCATTGTGCTGTGAAAAAGTGACCTAATTCTTTGAACTAGAACAAAAGCACTAAACACATTAAGTGTCAATTATAAAAGATGGAAAAAGAGATTAAACAAAATCCATGTATCATTCGTTCATTCGTTTTTCAAAATAAAACCAAAACTAAGACAACGAAAAATTTGTCATTTTTTCATTATTTGTTTCCAAAACCAAAATGAAAAAAACCATAACAATGTATTTTTTTCAGTTTTCCTTTTTGTGTTTAAATGAAAAATAGAAAAAAAACAGATAACGACCATTTTCCATTTTATCCATTTTTGACCTGAAGCAAATTGAGAAAAGCGTAAATGAATGTTAACAACCATAGAAACATGTCCACTGCACTGAAGATCATTATGGTGCGATACCATGCTCATATCTGCAGGTCTTAGGGTGACCCTCGTAGTTTACACTAATACGACGTAGGTTTACACCTGTGTCACTGAGGGTCAAAGGTCATTTATCGTTTTTTTAATTTGCTTTAGTTCAAAATTGGTCATTCTATGGTTATTTATTAATATTAACTTTATTAAAGGACTCATTCTATGGTTATTTATTAATATTAACTTTATTAAAGGACTCATTCTATGCTTATTTATTAATATTAACTTTATTAAAGGACTCATTCTATGCTTATTTATTAATATTAACTTTATTAAAGGACTCATTCTATGGTTATTTATTAATATTAACTTTATTAAAGGACTCATTCTATGCTTATTTATTAATATTAACTTTATTAAAGGACTCATTCTATGCTTATTTATTAATATTGTTGTTCTTCATTGTTATTGAATTCATTGTGTGTTGGTTCTATTTATAAAAACGTTCAGATTGTTTTGTTTCCAGTTGTTTTTTCACGGTAGAAAAATGACTGGAGGTGGAACAACACAGTTTACTTCTACTTCCTCATACATGTCCATGACGCGCTGATGAGGCGTCTGTGATTGGCTCAGAATGTGTGAAGGAACACTCCCCCCTCCCCTCTGGCTCTGTGTGTGTTTACCATCCCAGAGTAACATCCAGCTAGGTTTGGTGACGTCACTTGTTTTGAAAACGTGCAGTAAAAAAACAGTCTTTATTTCCACAGAGACACATGAACCAGTTTGATCCAACAGTTTTTTTTACAGTTTGTGCAGCAGCTACTGTGGCGCCGTCTGCTCTAGTAGATGCTAATGCTAATGCTACTGCAGATTCTTTTTCTGGGTCCCTGGTTCCTGTTGTTGTTTAGTGTGAATGCAGTATGCAGCCAGTGGAGGTGATGAACCACTGTTAAAGGAGCATGTGCTGGTAAGTCTGGGTGAGCCATCACCATGGTAACGCTGGGTGAGCCATCACCATGGTAACGCTGGGTGAGCCATCACCATGGTAACGTTGGGTGAGCCATCAGATTCCAAAAGGACAAAAGTGGTTTTAGTGGAATGACACTTTTAAGTTAATGTACATTTAGTGATGAATTTGAGACAAGGTCATAAGAAAAACCAGACACATGAAGGGTTTTATGTCATTATTTATCAAGAAGAAAGTTCAAGGACCTTTACTGAAACCAATGAGTACATGCATGAAATTTACTGTGGAGCACCAGGAGGAAGAAATTTAAATATATGTGTCCGTCCATCATTAAAGCAGTGGTTCAGTCACAGTAGTTTTTCTTTAGCTTTAGCCTCAAATACATTATATGGGTCAGTTAAGTGAGTTAAAGTTTATGGATAAAATCCCAGTAAAATGTCTCTTGAACACTTCTAACTATGAGGTTTTGTTAAATTCCTCCCGGGGATTCCCTCTAGACAACCCTTAAATACACAACACAGCATCATGAGCTCTTTTCTGTAAGAAATATTTTTTTCACACAAGTAGCGGTACTTCTACTTAAGTACAGAATGTCAATACTTTGACCTCTGGATAGCAGTCACACCTCACAGGAAGAAGTTGTTGGGTTTGGAGGTGGAACCTTCCTGTGTGGAGTTTGCTCCACATGTTTGTGTGGGTTGTCTTCTGGTACTTTGGATCCTCCCACTATCCCAACACATGCACCAGTAGGGTAACAGGTATATCTAAAATACCGATAGGCAGGCCCGGCGTTAGATATGGTCAGACTAGGCAGTCGCCTAGGGCACTAGATGTCTTGGTGGTGCCAAGTCCCACAGAATTAGAATATTATGATACTGTATTTTCTGGACTATAAGGTGAACTGAAAACACTAATTTTTCTCACAGTGAGACGTATATATGGATTAATTCTGGTTGTGCTTAGTGACTGACAATTTTGAATTTTTATCGCATAACTTTGGCTTTTTTGGCATAAATTTGAATTTTTATCGCATAATTTTGACAGATGCTAATTTCTTTTTATTTTTTCTTATTTTTTTGTCTGCATTTGTTCTCATTGTTTAACGCCATGGGGGGAGGGGGGGGTCAACATTGTATGAGTTCAATGCATATTTTAGTCTTGCAGCCAAATATTTTAATATTTAGTGCCTGTGTGTGACCATCACCGGTCCAGTTCACTTTACATGTTAACACTGAGTGATTTAGTCAGAAAAATGATGGACATCTACAAGAAGAAAAGTGGTTGTGGAACTACGTGTGCTATCGTTGGATGTAGAAGCTGAAGAAAACAGCTAAAGGAGTGGTTAGATAGAGAATGTTTTAACCACAAACCTGCCACAAAGAGACAATGTCCATGTCCTCCTGTGTTGTCATTTTTTCACAAAGGACTCTGAATCACGCGCCTGGATGAAGGCATTAAATCTAAAGAATCCACCACGCAATGTCTTTATGTGTTCCCATCACCCTGTGGACAAAATACCAACCGAGGATAACCCGTTTCCAGAGTTATTTTAGGGATACACTGGCCTTACACAGCCGAAGAGGCTACGACTCACCCAGCTGACTACAAACTATTTCCCCAAAGTGACTTAAACTTCAATCTGATGCTAAGTTCATCAACTTTAGCTTTAGTTATGAAACTGTCAATACTGTTAATTGTCAAGTTGTCATACACCAACGTTGCCACCGGTGTTTTGCTAAAACAGCTGTTTAGCATCTAAGCTAATGTTCATAGACAAACGTACACATACAGGTCGTATGTGTACGTTTGATTGACAGGTCGTCTACAGTGCTCCGTGTGTGGGGTTGGTTGTTAAATGTCCCTTAAAATATGGGATCGTACCATATTAAAAAACAAACTGATGTCCAGTATTGAGCTGAACTTAAGCGAGACGAAATTCTTATTTTGCCATTGATGATTACATAAAAAATCAGAGGTCTGTAAATCTGATAGGATTCACCATAGTGTCCTGTATTTACCCTCACAGAGTTGGCAGGTGTGTGTGTGTGTGAGAGAGAGAGAGAGAGAGAGAGAGAGAGTATAATTTATTATTATATATTAGTGCTTAAATGCAGACACTGATCCTCCTCAGAGGTTGTCAGATTGTCCATAACTTTCCTGTCTATTCCAATGGAGTCCATGAAATACGCACAAATCTTGCCATTCGTTACGTTGGGTCACGTCGTCATATTCTCCTCCAGGTCTGCACCATAACTCCATCTCCAGACAAAGTACTAAAACTATGTTCCCAGGACATAGCTCACAAAACGCTAGCAATCGAAGTCTGTTCGTATCTTCCGGACGGAAGTAACTTGCATATGTGGACAGTAATGGTGGCGCCCAGGGTTTGAGGCGTGAACTTGTCTATTAGAACTCTCTATTATAAGCCAGGGAGGGCAGTGCTACACCTCAGTGATGTGTGGGGGAAACAAAGACTGGACAGGACGGACAGGATGAACGGGGACAGAAACCAACAGGCGGTGCTATTGCAGTTAAAGATTGTAAGGTGATGTGTTATTCCCAACTACTAACTGTCCATCAATAAAAATAAATAAATAAATCGGAAAAAAAAGAAAACCAAACCAGCACCAAAGAAAAAGAGATTCAATAAATAAATAATTAAACAAAACGGTAGTGAGCACCATAGTTGTGGACAACTTGATAGTATAAAATAGAATGCAATAGAATAGAATAGAATAGAATAGAATAGGCCAGTAGGGGACACTAGTGCAAAAGAGAATGAGTTTAGGGTAGAGATTCTGGAGAGATTCTCAGCACATTCTGGGGGGTCCCATTATTCACTGAAATGGGACTCGGCAGTAGCTGGCAAGACCTGATCAAACATGCAAGTGTGAAGGACCCCGAAGCCCAGAACAGCAATCACGACAAGGCAGGGCCAAGCCAACAGGGCACCCCTCCCCCCGGGCCGTAGGTGCCGGAGGGCGCCACCCCCAAGAGCCACTGGGCCACTGTGAACGACGCAAACCCGGAGAACAAGAGGGAGCAGCTACAGACCCCGCCCACCCCAGTCCCCAACAGCCCCACGCAGCCAGGAAGCCAGACACAGGGACAGAGCGGCCCACCAAAGGGGCGGCAACCAGCCCACCACAAGGCAGACCGCCACCGGGAGCCAGTCAGAGGACATCGGAGCCGGGACCCAATGTGAGTCCAGAGGGCAAAAATGGAAAGTGTGGTGGGGCCCGGCAATGCCAACAGGGACACACCGCGCACACGCCCCGCACCAGGCCCTAGGTGAGCGCAGTACACCCAGGGCCCCCGCCTCCCCGCATGTGCCCTGACAACCCACCAGGACAGAGCCACCACATGCCACTAGCCCGCAGTATAGCCACAGCACCCACCAGAACGGCCAATCCAGCCCCCGCAGCCCACCAAGAGCCATCGCACCAGCTTGGACCCAACGGGCAAGCAGGAGAACCCCCCGACCACATTCCCCAGGTCCCAGGGACCCCGCAACCACAGCAACATGAATGGTAGTCCACCCCTGCTACCCCATAGCCATAAGGGGGCCGGGTCCCACCAGTGAGGCCATATAGTGAAAACCCCCCCATTACTCCCTGTTAATACGTCTCCAGATCCCTGACTGGAGACGTTACCCCTGCACCGTGATAGTGTAACCCTGAGTGTCATGTGGTGCATTAAAAGTGGGGAGGCTGGGCGAGGTATCCAGGGGGCAGGCCAGAGGACCACAGAGGATGGCTACTCTGCAGCCAGATGCTAATTTCTAATTCCTCAAAAAGGAAAAGCGGTGCTCGTATAGGGCACCAAAATGAACAGAACCGGCCATGCCTATAGGTGTGAATGTGAGTGATTGGTTGTTCAGCACTAAATATCAGCCCTGCCATGAACTGGCAACACGTCCAGAGACTAACTCACTTTCACACATAGGTAGCTAGGATAGGCTCCAGCACCCTACGACACTCTAGAGGACAAAGTGGTTCAGAAGACAAATGAATGAATGTATAGAAAGTCTTCCCACTGAACATATGGTCCAGATGGAAACAGAAGAAATCAGTTCCATTACGCTCTAGAGCTTCTCCATATGGCTAACTTTTAACCTCTCACATAAAGCTCCAGTTGTTTTAGCACACATATACTATTAAGTTTTAACTGAAAATACACATGCCGTCTGAAAACATTACTGAATATCGAAGGAAGTTCATCCAGTTAATACATGAATAAAAGATCAGTTACAATGGAGGTTTCTCTTCACACTTTTTCTACACACAACTTATTCAAATATAAAAGTGTTTTGCAGCACTTGCTGCTGAGATAAGTTGATAAATTTAAAGGTGTTAAATACAGTTTGGCGATACTTAGTGAATATGATGGAGGGCTACAGATTGACAGATGCTCAAATGTTTAAAAAAAATCATAGTCTACAGTTTACACCATGCATCTCATTTGTAAAGTATAAGAGGAATAGACAAAGAACTTTTAAACTTCAACAAATCTTATATGTGTCCGTCCATCATTAAAGCAGTGGTTCAGTCACAGCACTTTTTCTAACTTTAGCCTCAAATACGTTATATGGGTCAAAGTTATTGAATTTAAAGTTTATTTATAAAATCCCAGTAAAATGTCTCCTGAACACTTCTAACTATGAGTGTTTGTTAAATTCCTAGCGTAACTTCTTCAAATCATGTCTTTTAGGAAGAACAACAACTGACTCTGACAGTAATTAAGTCTAAAACTAAGACAAATCGACTCCAAACACGACTTTCCTTGGCGCTGCCGTTAGGTATTTCCCCGTCATGTTTGGTACCGTTGGAAAGATGGGGATTCCCTCTAGACAACCCTTAAATAGAAATCTACAGAATTATAGATTTGAACCAATGGGAGGCCTCAGAACAAAGCCTTCTGCACTAAACTAAAGCCCTTGTTGCTATGGCGAGGCCAAAAATGGTCCAGGAGCCGGGGGTTTGAGACCCCTGATCTATGGTGTGGGTGAAACTCTAAACTACAACCACAAAATCTAAGGAAACATGTAGATTTGAACAGATTGTCTAAACGTGGATCAATTAAACCATCTGTTAACATCAAGACTTTTTCCAACTGTTTCTCTCAGGCAATTTATATTTCATAAAGCAAATGAAATGTTATTCTCTACATGAGAAAAAGGAATTGTCAGAGTTTCGAAGACAACCACCTCTATCATAGAGCAGAACATAACGGGTTTGGCATCTTTTACTGTAATCCACCATTGAAAAGTTGTCCAACAATCTGAGTCAAAGTCAAAGTCAGCCTCCTGTGGAGAAAATCACCAACATAAGACTTCTTAACTAGATAGGATTTAAATGAATGAATGGCTTTACTAACGAGAACTATTAATATTGTTAAACATGAGGAAATTAAAGGGCAATTTGGAGATCGGAGCCATTACTTTCTTACATCAGGACACCATGGGGTCCTTAACACAGCTTTAGCACAGGTACTCACCACAGACTATACAGAGGAGGTTGTGTCTAATTTGCATTGAAGGAGATTGATTGGTGAAATGCACAAGTAGTTGAGAAATAAAAGACTGTAATTGGATAATGTTGGTGTGCACCAGTGCCTAAAAAATTAATGAAAAATGTAAAATTCAACTGAGTGGATCAGTGTTGAGTATGACAAGTGTACGGTGTTACTAAAGAATATATGAGCCACTTAATTTTATTCTTAAAAACAGATTTAGTAATTCCATTGCAAACAATTCAATACATAGCTTCGCGTGATGTCACCACATCGCCTAGTAACATGCACCACCATTTTAAAAGGGTAAAACAACAGCGTAGCAACACTGGACAGATAGCTCTGTTTTGATGTTATGACTATTTTGATAAACTTCCTTCCTCTGCAAAAGACCGGTATGAATGGAAATTAACAGGGGTTAACTGGAGAGATGTCCGTATAAATTACCAGCAGATTCTTGGTGAAATGACCCCATGACGTGGCCTAATATCAAGTGGCCAGCCATCTACAACTATCGCACTGAAAGTCCTAGCATATATATACATGAGAAAAAAGAGTCTGAAAGCATATGTTTTGTTTGAGGTAGGTTACATAGATGTATTGAAATACTCCTCTGCCCCTCTCTCACCCAGCCTCCAGAACATTCCACTATTTTTGTTTTACTTCCACTTTGATTTCGGACTCCAGGCCTTACCATCATCATTCTTCTCAGCGCCTGAATCCATGCTGCACATTTTTCACCCTTTTCTGGTGGTACGCAGAAAAATACAGCTTCTCTTCTATCCAATCATGGTTATTGCACCCGAAGGCTGCACAACATTTTGGCATTTTACACGAAGTTGTAAGCGTGCAGGACGATACAGTGCAGTTCACGCAGCGGTCAATACGCTGTTGTTTTCCCCTTTTACTAGAGGAAGTGATGTCACTGTGAAGCTATGTACGGCCAAATCACAGATCCTGATTAGTTGGCAATCAGTTGTTTTGAAGGCAGTATCTTGTGTTTTGGCCATTGCCATTGATCGGAATATTCTCAGATGCAAGAAATGGATTCACTGGATTCTGGAATCAGAAGACTTTACCTGCTGCAAAGAGTCAAGTGCTTATGAAAAGATGCAGCAGCATCAGTCAAACTGTATAAGAAACTACAATTCAATTTCAATTTTATTTATAAAGCCCTAAATCACAACAACGTCGTCTCAGAGGGCTTTACAAAAACATAATCAACTACAGAAATACATGAAAAGTCCCAGGCATCCCCTGTCCTTAGACCCTCCTTCTCGGCAAGAAAAAACTTCCAAACCCAGTGGGAAAAAGAAGAAATCTTGAGGAGAACCACATTGAAGGAGAGATCCACTCCCATGGACGGACAGGCTATAGATGAACGTCCATGTATAAATGCAGGAAGGGGGGCTGGTCCAGACAGGCAGGGGCGGTGGTCCGGGGTCACAGGTCAGCACAATCCCTAATGTTAGTCAGAACAAAAGTGTCACACCCATTTACTGTCCAGCAAACTGTCCCTAAACTGTCTACTTAAAGCACTGTCATTTTATGGTTCTACAGTTGAGTTTGTGAATATAAATAAACTGTACTGCAGTTACTCTTCTCTGTTACGTCATTAACCTGATTTGAATAAACCACACTGAACTTTGGGCTGCAGTTAACCTGACTAACTGCACATGTACGGATGCTCCTCATGTCTGCTCACATCTTCCATCTGCTTAAGCACCATCTGCTTCTCTTTGTTAAATTACAGAATTGTAGCCCAGTTCACTCTCCTCCATGCTACCCAACATGTTTTTCAAAGCTTCTGTGTCAAGAGTCTTCCTTACGTCATAACTGTTAAAATCACGCCCACTGATCCTGATTGATCCATCCACCATTTGGCCATAGACAAGAGAATGTCTGTGGTGGTTTACCGGACCCATGTGTGAAGTTCACAAAGTTGAGCGGAAATACATGAGGGTCGTGTAAGCCAGGCTAGGATATTCAGGGTCAGACAACAAAAATCACATCCCAGCAAAACATATGTGACAGGGAAAATCCAAAGCTTATATCACAGTCCAGAAAAGGGGTTAGGTCCAGATCCAAGAGGGGTTGAGGTACGGGCAGGGGAGAAACAGGCTCTTGGTCAGGAACAGGCTTAAGCCTTGTGCAGTCCTCCGGGTCAAAGTGACCCAGTGGCCCACAAATGTGCCTTTTCATACGTACTGTATGGTGCCATTGCTTACTACTGAAAGCAGTAAGATATCCTTGAGGGGTGGGGAGATGAGACTTTGGAACTGAACTTTGGAATCTGGATCTTTAAAACCCGGTCATAGGACACAGCCTGTGCGCCTTGTACATAGGGCGGTGTTGCACCTTGTACGGGGTTTAAGATTAAAAAAACACAGAAGATCCATAACAATACACACAGGGGAACAGACAGAAATGGAGTAACCAGGAATCCAGAAGCAAAGTCAGACACCAGAAAAACATAGACAAAGAAAACCACCTGTACGTCGCAAACCAGGACAGAAGAACTCGCAACAGACAAAGACACGTGGAAGGCTTAAAAACATTTACCGACAGGTGAAACGCATCAAGGGGAAATCACCGGTGATGGAAGTGTGACATGAAACACAGATCCCAAAATAAAAGCCCCTACAAACCCTAATAATGGCAAAATGAGATGTACAAAAAATGAGACAAAACATCACCCCTTGAGTCTGAATTTTAAGACCTTTTATCTAGACGCAGATACATCAACAACAAGCATTTTCTTTAAAATTAGAAAACTGGACGTCATCTTTAACTGAACTTACTTTTATTCCATTGTCATGTTCTATTCCTTGTGTTTTCTGTGTGTTTCTGCTCTGTCTCTGTTCTGTGTCTCTGTCCTCACCTTTCACCCTGTTCTGATTATTGATGCACCTCACCTGGTGAGAGCAGCTGAAGCTCATCAGGTGAGGTGTATAAAACCGGCTCTCAGACCTGACTCTGTGCCAGATTGTCATGACCAAGTCCTCTGATTTTCCCGCAACCTTTGTTCCCCGTGTTCCGTGTACCAGTCCCGTTTCTGCCCGACCTCTGTTTTCTGCCTGTTGTCTCTGCCTGTCATTGTTGTCTCTGAACCTGGACCGGAACCTGATACTCCTCTCGCCGCCTGCCCTGACCCTGGAACGTACCTCGACTCTGATACCAGCCGCCAGCCCTGACCCCGGAACGAACCCCGACTACGAGTACTGCCGCCAGCCCCGACTTAGGACCAGAACCAGCCCGAATCCGGTCTCACCCTCAGACCAGAGGAGATCACCCGAGCCACGGCCGGATAAGTACCTTCCAGCCCTGAGAGACTCTAAAGGGGACTCTGCCTTAGGATTTTGTATTGTGATTTTATTCTGTGTAAGAATAAATTACTGTTTGGACTTTTACGCACGCCTCCTGTTTTGCGCTTGGGTTCTCTGTGGTCCGTTACATCCATATATGAGATCATTCATTAAAGCGGGTTTTTATCATCTCAAAAATATAGCCATAGTTTGTCCAGTTCTCTCTCAAGCCAACACAAAGATGCTAATGCATGCTTTTAACTACAGTAGGATGGGATACTGTCATGACTTGCTTTCTGGTCTTCCCAAAGATGGAATTTCACAACTCCAGCTTCTTCAAAACTCAGGCTCATCTTACACTGGTTTTAAAATCACTGCATTTGCTCTGCAGGTGTTTAATGACTGGTTTTAAAGTTATTTTAATGGTTTTTAAATGACTTAATGGTCCTGCTTCTGTCTTATTTTGTTAGTTTTTCTGCGACGTCCTGTTCTTTGTGTCATTGTTAGTCTGGGCTTTTATTTTGTCATGTTGGTTCATGTTCACTGTGTGGTGTTTTACTTCCTGTCACCAGTTAATTGAACACCTGGCCTCAGGTGTATAAATGTCGGTCTCTCCTGGGGATCAGACGTCAGATTGTTTGTCTTCATGCATCAGTTGAGCATTTGTCTTTGTGGTTGGTCTTCCTGGTGTATGGTCTGGTTCTGGATGTTTGGTTCTGTTTGTCTGTTCTCCCGGTTCTGGACCCTGCTTCTGCCCCTGGCTTCATGCTCATCGTTTGAACCTCTCTGGCTTCTCGGACCCTTTTCTGGGGTATGGTAACATTATCTGGATTACTCTTTTTGCTCTGCTGGTTTTCTGGTTTTGACCTGGATCCATTCCTTGACTTTTCTTCTGTCCTGTTCCCTAGTTGCTGTTATCGACACAGCCCAGCTGATCAGCTCACAGACAGAAAAACAGGATATTTTCTCTGTTAAACAACGCAATAAGCTGTATTTGTATTTTTAGATGTATTTTATTTCCTTGTTCTCCTTTCTCTGTTTTGTGTTCTAGGCCTTTCTTTTGTCTTGTAGTGTGCCGTGCTTTGTCTCAGCTGTGTCTGTTTTTAAAGCACTTTAAAAATGCTATGGTAAACTGTGTTTTAATTCTGCCTCTGTCTTGGAGTCTGCATTTGGATCCTTGTGTTGAACCTGTATCAGCTTCTTCTTACCTTTTTAGACTCTTTTATCTTATGAACCCTCAGGTGAAGAGAACAGCCTGTGGAACAACTTGAAGAGAACCTGAGTGTTTTTAAAACTAGGATCAAAATCCAAGTTTTTAATCTGCTTTTAACAAATGCTTCTTTTTAGCTTTTGTTTTAAATTCCTGTCTTTTAATGTTGAAGTTGATTTTAATCACCGCATCTGTTCTTGTTTTTTTCTTATATTTACATCTGTTTTATATCTATAATCATATTCTTGTTTTTAGTTTTATTCTCCAGTGTTTCATCAATGGGGGGACCTCTGTGCCTGGAGGCTGCTGTCAGCTTTGATGGCTTTTGGAGGGGGTCGCTGCCACTGCATCAGTGTTGGTTTAGCCTGCCCGGGGGTGGGGGGGGACTACAACCAGTAGCTGGTGTTTGGCTCCCCTGGTGTTGTTGCCTATTCCTTTCTGTGCTCTGCTCATGTATTGCTCCATGTGTCTACTCATCTTAGTCGCTATGATACCTGATAGAAGCTTCCATGTGGTGCTGAGGCAGGTTATAGGCCGGTAGTTAGATGGTATTGTTCCCTTCTGGGGGTCCTTCATTATGAGGACTGTCCGGCCCTGGGTTAGCCACTCTGGGTGGTTTCCCGATATCAGCAGCTGGTTCATCTGTACTGCTAGGCGTTCATGGAGTGCTGTCAGTTTCTTAAGCCAGTAGGTATGAATCATGTCGGGCCCTGGTGCTGTCCAGCTCTTCATTTTGGACACTCTGGTTTGGATGTCTGCTAGTGTGATGACTACTGGGTCTTGTTCTGGGAGTTGGCTGTGCTCTGCCTGTAAGTCTGTCAGCCATTGGGCATTGGTGTTATGTGTTGCCTCCTTCTCCCAGATGCCCTTCCAGTATTGCTCAGTCTCAGCCCTAGGTGGGTCTGTTGTCACCTTGCCCCCCTGCCATTGAGAGTAGACCTTAGCTGGGTTGGTGGAGAACCCCTGGTTTATTCTCCTGGCCTCTACCTCTCTTGTGTATTTCTTTAGGCGGGTAGCTAGTGCTGTGAGCCTTTGCTTAGCAGTCTCCAGTGCCTCAGCTGTGGACAGTTTGTTGTATTTCTTGGGCAGTTCTTTCCTCAGATTCACACCTCTGTTTAGTTCTGTTAAAACACTGACTTCTCTCTGTGCTGCCATGATCTTTGCCTCTAGCCTTCTCCTCCATGGTGCAACCTTCTGGCTGTTCATCTTGTAGCCAAGCATCTCTAGGATTGCTGTTGCTGCTGCGTACATCAGCTGATTGGTCTCAGTGATGGTAGTGGTAGGGACAGTTTGCAGTGCAGTGTTCAGGTCCTCCAGTAGAGACTGGTCTGGTACTTTGTTCTTTAGCCTTGGCAAGCAGGTAGTTGTGTTCCCCCAGGATTTCATGATTCAGCTGCCCTTGTGGTTAGTTTTTCTGGGGCTTGGTACCCAATCTCCATATTTGGGGGTGATGGTGAAACCACCCCCAAGCTGACCTGTCGTCCTGGCTCCCCCTTGCCGTAGTATCTTTGTACCGTGGATGAGGTACAACGCTGTACCTCATTGATCTCTAGCTGTGATAGCAACCTCTTATTGCGGATATTCGAACACTGAGCTAGGAGCTGTTTCTTAGTCAGTGAGGATGTGGGGTTTCGAAGCAACCATTTCTCCCACATCCTCTGCATGTACCCTCTCTCACTGGGGTTACTCCCGTAGTAACACTACATCAGTACCATGTTCTCTGCCCTGCTCCATGAATGTCTTGTTCCAGTAGCCAATTTAACATCAGGGTGTCCTGGTTCCTCAACCCCTGATGCGGACCTTGTTGTCCCGAGCGCCGTCCGAGTATGACTCTATTTATCGTATCGCTCATCGTGAGGTATAGACATGTATAGTGTAAAGGGCCTTGCCTGAGGGCACACCTGGGATTTGAACCGGCAACCTAAGCTTGTTTGTTTGTTTGTTTGTTTGAGTTTATTTGAGCAGATTACATATCTTGTAACAGTACAAGTTATAGTGATTTTATAATGACATCTCAAAAGGAGTAGGCTGAAGCAGAGTTGCTTATTTTTGCCTACCCCCATTCCATAGTCACAACCCATACAGTCATACTTAAACAAAAAATATATAAACGAAAAAATAACTTATTTGAAATGCATGGTTCCAGTCACAAATGTTCCTTGATCCGATTGATTCTTTGCACTCATCTCTCTCCATTTTAAATAATTAACAAGAGTGTATGCTTTAAATTACACAAACTAGCTATCCAGTCGCTGGATATATATATATATATATATATATATATATATATATATATATATATATATATATATATATATGCCCACCATTTCATGGTGATATCTACAGTATTCATCGAGTTATAGAAGGACACAGTGATTACAATAATCTCTCCAAACCAATGTTGGGAGAGATTAATAAAGTCAGTATTAAACCAAGCCGAGCCTCATACATGGTAATAAGTCTGCCTTCGCAAAGCTAATTAGCTTTAGCACCAAAAAGAGCATTCACAGCGAAAGTGACAAAATGGCCTGTGGTCGCTCAGTTCGCTCAGTGGGCGTGGCCTGTGGCAGTTTTACATGAGCATTGGATGTGATGAGGGGGTGGGGCTTACTCATTGGCATGAATAATTTTTCCCAATTTTCAGAACTGAACCCGCCCGCCATCTGCCGATTAGATGTGTTGGAAGATGTGTTGGAAGTGACGAGGGGGCGGGGCTTCAAGCTGCGGTGCAGATGTCAGCGTAAACCAGGGGTCTCCAACCTATTCCACAAAGGGCCGGTGTGGCTGCAGGTTTTTGTTGAAACCAAGCAGCAACACACCAGACTTCAATCAATGAATCAACTGATCTCAGTCTGCAGAGAGTCGATTGGTCAAACTGTGAACTCTTGGTTGGTTGGAACAAAAACCTGCAGCCACACCGGCCCTTTGTGGAATAGGTTGGAGACCCCTGGCGTAAACGGACACATCATGACAGTAGTCATTGTTGTTTTTACAACCTACTGTAATAATTGATCTAAACTATATAATTAATGATTAAATGAGTGATTATAATAAATGAACAACCACTCATAAACAACCATGTGATCATTAGAAGTCATGTGATCATCATATTTAATCATTATGTATTTACATATTTGGTTTGTTTGGACAAATAAGCAGGAGTTTATTTTGGAGGGAAACAGGTGTAGTCTATATATACGTAGGTGTTGTATGTGTGACTGTTTCCTCCTTCACTATGAATCTGACTGTGTTGGTTCAGCATATGTGATGCATAAACGTAGGGTTAGGGTCCATACACGTAGGATTAGGGTCCATAAACGTAGGATTAGGGTCCATAAACGTAGGGTTAGGGTCCATACACGTAGGATTAGGGTCCATAAACGTAGGATTAGGGTCCATAAACGTAGGGTTAGGGTCCATACACGTAGGGTTAGGGTCCATACACGTAGGATTAGGGTCCATAAACGTAGGGTTAGGGTCCATACACGTAGGGTTCCAGTGTTCCTTCAGACTGCTTAAAGTCAGTCTGACGACCTCCTCAACAGACCACAATTATCACTTTCTTCTCCATGATTGACTCTCTTTTCCTTGAGAATCCAGATCGACTGCATGGTCGCGCCGCTCCTCATTTGCATATATTTGAAATTTCTCTAATTTTCCTTGTTGCTCAATTCGTTCATTTCACGTCACTCACCGTCGCCAGCAGAATGGCAGCTCGTCGCTCAGATGTGAACGCACCTGAACATTCTACTGTTAAGGACAAGACAGGTTTAAAATAAAAAAAAAAATCTAAATAATAATATAATATCAAATAAATGACTAAATTCCATGCCTCAATGATGAGATGCAATAAAGTCTTTTATAGTGAGACAATTCTGAGGCAAAAAAATAAAACAAGATGTACAGCTACGGCAGCAGTTTGTTGGAGAAGAAGTTCCTTAAGGAATTGAACACACTTTGTTCTTGTTCTTCTAATGTCTTACATCATTTCCTGCTGTGTGTTTGTTGTGTTCGTGAATTGCTTCACAGTTATAGTATAGTCACTGTTATTCACAAAGGTATTACTGTAACCAGATAGGTTAGTCGTACCCAAGCAGTGAGGAGGAACGGAAGAGTGGGTGGCAGATGGGTTTGTCAGAGCAGGAGAACGTGTGTGTGTGTGTGTGTGTGTGTGTGGGGGGGGGGGGGGGGTGACGTCAGGAATGAGCAGCAGTTTTATATGTGGGAGTGTGGTCCATAATTAACAGAAGTAATGTTGGCTTAAGCAAGAGTGAAAGTTAACAAGAGTGGAACTTAATTAATTAATTCCAGCACCCGAGTTAATATATATGAAGCAAAGAGGAAAAGAGCTGGACATGAAATAAACACTGCTACACTTCCTGAATATTCCAAACCTGTATAATTAATGACATGATATCACAGTTCATATAGATTCAAGGTTACTTTATTTGTACCCGTAGGTAATTTTTTTGCAGATAGAGTAAGTGTTTGGAATTATAACAACACAAACATTGAACATGTTAAGCACGACCTGATCGAGTGTCAAGACAAAGGACAAAAAAAGTGGTCAGTGTTTCACTATTCACTAGTTTAGTAGCATGGATAAATAAAGCAGAAAACAGATAAATAAATAACACGATGTGATCAAATAAAAAAAAACTCAAGAAATAAAAACAGTCTAGGATAAAAATCTAGGTTTAGTCATTTAAAAATCAGGACCCAATATTAACTAGAAAAGCACTGTGAGAGCACAGACCCCCCCCACACACCCAGATGTAATCATTTCCAGATCTCCCCATTCCCAACCGACCCTGGAAATGTCATCAAATCCCATATTTGAGTTATCTTGCAAACTAACAAACAGACAAACAAACTCTGGCAAAAACATAAGGAGGAAATAAACAACTAAATGAGTAAACAAGTGCAATGGCACTATTTTTATTGAGCTCAGTAATGACAACAGGAACTAGGTGGAGGTGCTACAAAAACCTCCACCTGGGACTAAAAACCTCCACCTGGGACTAAAAACCTCCACCTGGGGACGATACATTACTATTAGATGTCGTCATTTATAACTTCAACACAAAGTCAATCCCTGTGAATTCATCCATGTTACAATTTTAACCAATCACTGCCACTTTTCCCCAAAATGTGACCAATCATTTGCAACATCTTCAGCTGCTCCTTCTGCCTATTCCTGTTTACCTTACAGTACCATTACCCATGATGCACTAGTACCAACAGGTACATTTGGAAGGTACTTTTTTGCTTAATTTTTTTCATCCAGATAATATTTTATTTGTCATATTTTAAAGGTTGTTTTAATATCAGTGTCTTTGTTCTATTATTGTCAGAAACTGCCTCTACTACACAGTACACAGTACACAGTATACAGTACACAGTACACAACACACATTACACAGTATACAGTGTACAGTATACAGTACACAGTACACAGTATACAGTACACAGTATACAGTACACAGTATACACTACACAGTACACAGTACACAGTATACAGTACACAGTACACAACACACATTACACAGTATACAGTGTACAGTATACAGTACACAGTATACAGTACACAGTATACAGTACACAGTACACAGTATACAGTACACAGTATACAGTACACAGTACACAGTACACAGTATACAGTATACAGTACACAGTACACAGTATACAGTACACAGTATACACTACACAGTACACAGTATACAGTATACAGTACACAGTACACAGTACACAGTACACAGTATACAGTACACAGTATACAGTACACAATACACAGTATACAGTATACAGTACACAGTATACACTACACAGTACACAGTGTACAGTATACAGTACACAGTACACAGTACACAGTATACAGTACACAGTATTAGTAATAATGACATTTATATTATGTTTTATAACTTCATGTAGTGTTGTGAGGTCATATGAATTTTAACATTTGTTAATAAATATATATTTAGTTGTATTTTTTAATCGTCATTATCATTTAATTTCCATCTGAGTAAAAGGTTGTTTTAGGACCAGATCGCAATGACTTTGAATTAATTTTGTTAAAGCTTAATCACTTTATTTTAAACAAAAAGGGAAAATCACAACTTTTACTTCCTCCTGCAACAAAAGCCTAAAATCGACCTCAAGTTTCATAGCAATTTTTCTGAACAGCTCAAGAAACATCAAATATTTTAGGACGAAACAATCTGAAAAAAAGGTCTGAGGCATCCTGCAGGAACTGGTTACTAGTACTCTGGTCCAAGCCTAACACCACAGGGTAACTAATGTCCCCTGTCGATCAACCACCAGACTTTCACCAGATCTGTTTAAAATAGATCAGGTCTACGGCTGTAACTTCTGCTTCATTTTGGAGCTGAGATCCTTGGCCCTTAGTTTCATCTTTGAGTCACAGAAGAATTCATTCAGGTGGGGCAGGTGCATGATTTGTGGGCATGCAGATTTGGGTCACATAACAGCCATCATGCATATCATGGGATTTGAGAAAATGTTCCCATCTGTCTGTCTGTCTGTCTGTCTGTCTGTCTGTCTGTCTGTCTGTCTGTCTGTCTGTCTGTCTGTCTGTCTGTCTGTCTGTCTGTCTGTCTCCATTTTGCTTCATATTTTCAGAAAATAATGTAATTTACTCTAGTAAAGAAAACACTACATTTCAGCCTAAAGTGTCTTGATTTTACTTTAAAAAAAGAAAAAAAGTGTTGGTTGCGAGTCCAGTGATTAAGATCTGCAGAGCACAGGTGCATTCTGGGAGCTTCTTTACTATTAATTGGGGAAAATAAAAACAGGGTCAGTTTTTCATCACTGATGTTTAGCTGCCGCTGTTACGCCTGCGAGGACACGGACGTGTGCGCTGGTTCACTTCTCTCTCCTGTCGGGTCAAACTGAGTGCATGAGACCATCCCCATATGGGCAACGGTCAGAGGCGGGTACCGGGGGTCAAGCCGGGGGAAGTCAGGTTGGGGGCATTTCAACCGCAGAACCCTCAGGCTCCCAGGCCTAAATATATATATATATATATATATATATATATATATATATATATATATATATATATATATATATATATATATATATATATATATATATATATATATATATATATATATATATATATATTGGCTACTGGAACAAGACATTCATGGAGCAGGGCAGAGAACATGGTACTGATGGAGTGTTACTACGAGAGTAACCCCAGTGAGAGAGGGTACATGCAGAGGATGTGGGAGAAATGGTTGCTTCCAAACCCCACATCCTCACTGACTAAGAAACAGCTCCTAGCTCAGTGTTCGAATATCCGCAATAAGAGGTTGCTATCACAGCTAGAGATCGATGAGGTACAGCGTTGTACCTCATCCACGGTACAAAGATGCTACGGCAAGGGGGAGCCAGGACGACAGGTCAGCTTGGGGGTGGTTTCACCATCACCCCCAAATATCGAGATTGGGTACCAAGCCCCAGAAAAACTAAACACAAGGGCAGCTGACCTGAGAAAGAGAATCATGAAATCCTGGGGGAACACAAACAACTACCTGCTTGCCAAGGCTAAAGAACAAAGTACAAAGACCAGTCTCTACTGGAGGACCTGAACACTGCACTGCAAACTGTCCCTACCACTACCATCACTGAGACCAATCAGCTGATGTACGCAGCAGCAACCGTAATCCTAGAGATGCTTGGCTACAAGATTCAATTCAATTCAATTCAATTTTATTTATAAAGCCCTAAATCACAACAACGTCGTCTCAGAGGGCTTTACAAAAACATAATCAACTACAGAAATACATGAAAAGTCCCAGGCATCCCCTGTCCTTAGACCTTCCTTCTCGGCAAGAAAAAACTTCCAAACCCAGTGGGAAAAAGAAGAAATCTTGAGGAGAACCACATTGAAGGACAGATCCACTCCCATGGACGGACAGACTATAGATGAACGTCCATGTATAAATGCAGGAAGGGGGGCTGGTCCAGACAGGCAGGGGCGGTGGTCCGGGGTCACAGGTCAGCACAGGCGAGATACTCCAGATCCTGTCGTCCATGGCTCCCGTGCAGGCACTGTCAGGAGAGCCACCACTCCCCCCAGGGGGGGAGGGGGGAAAGGGGACACCAGGTGACTAGTCATGAACAGACTTGGTAAGAAAGATATGTTATAAAAATTACAGAAACAGATGTGAGGAAGAGAAAGAGAAGAAAGAACTCAGTGTCTGTACTTCCCCCAGCATTCTAACTCCTAGGGCAGCCTAGACTGAACTGTGACTCATACATCATGTATACATGATATATGAGTCACATCATTTTTAACTAACCTGACCATAGTCTTTATCAAACAGGAATGTTTTAAGCCTAATTTTAAATGTAGAGACTGTTTCGGCGTTTTTAATATTAAAGGGAAGCTGATTCCATAAGACAGGGGCCTGATAACTAAAGGCTCTAGCTCCTACTGTACTTTTAGAAACCCTAGGAACTTTCAGTAAACCTGCATTCTGAGAACGAAGGGTTCTATTGGGTTGGTACGGAACCAGATCATCTTTAAGATAAGAGGGGCCCATACCATTAATGGTTTTATATGTAAGGAGGAGGATTTTAAATTTAATTCTAGACTCAACTGGAAGCCAGTGAAGGGTTTGGAGCACAGGGGTGATAGGGTTAGGGGTCAGGGGTCAGGGTTTGGAGCACAGGGGTGATAGGGTTAGGGGTCAGGGGTCAGGGTTTGGAGCACAGGGGTGATGTGTTCTCTTCTATTTGATCCTGTTAATAATCTTGCTGCTGCATTTTGAACCAGTTGAAGCTTTTTAGGGAATATTTAGGACATGCTACAAATAAGGAGTTACAATAATCTAATCGTGATGTAACAAATGCATGAATTAATTTTTCTGCAGTCGTTTTAGACAGAATATTCCTAATTTTGGCTAATGTTGCGCAGGTGAAAGAAGGCTGTTCTGCAAGTTTGTTTGATATGCATTTTGAATGAAAGATCTGGATCAAATAAAACTCCTACATTTTTAACTGTGTCACTGGGTGTTCCACTTAAGTTGTCTACAGTAACTATGTGGTCAGTTAGGGAGTCTCTCGCATCTTTAGGACCAATTATAACGACTTCAGTTTTTTCAGGGTTCAGTAAAAGATAATTGGCACTCATCCAAATTTTTATGTCTTGTACACAAGTACTTAGTTTATCTATTTGTCTGGTCTGGTCAGGTTTAATCAATAAATATAGCTGTGTGTCATCCGCGTAACAATGAAAATTAATGCCATGATTTGTAATGATGTTACCTAAAGGGAGCATATATAGTGTAAACAAAATAGGCCCAAGGACTGACCCTTGAGGAACGCCATAATTAACTCTGGAGGACTGCGATGATTGTTTGTTGATGTGAACAAATTGGTAGCGATTAGATAAATATGATTTAAACCAGCAGAGGGCTGCTCCTCTAATACCTATATCACATTCTAATCTGTGCACTAAGATACTGTGGTCGATGGTGTCAAAGGCTGCACTAAGGTCTAATAACACCAGGACCGATATTAGTCCGATGTCAGCGGCTAATAATAAGTCATTAGTAACTTTAACTAACGCCGTTTCAGTGCTATGATGGGCACGAAAGCCAGACTGAAACTGTTCAAATAAACTATTATCCTGCAGGAATTGGCACAGCTGTTTAACTATTACTCGTTCTAAAACCTTTGACAGGAAGGGCAGATTAGATATAGACCTATAATTGGCTAAAATGTCAGGATCTAGGGTAGGCTTTTTCAGAATTGGTTTAATAACAGCATATTTAAATGACTGTGGCACATATCCAGTAATTAATGAAGTGTTAATTATATTTAGGACAGTGTTAATAATTAGGGGCAGAATCTGTTTAAAGAGTTTAGTTGTAATTGGATCTAAGAGGCAGGTGATGATTTGGAAGACATGATAATAGAAATGACATCAGTTTGGTCTACAGTGGTGAAATTATTTAGTGTTACAGAGGGATTTTTAAAAAGGCCTAGGTTTGAAAGCGCTACTTTTTCTGATCTAATATTTGGGAGAAATGTGTTTATTTTCTCTCTAATAGTTGATATTTTATTGTTAAAGAACTGCAGGAAATCATCAGGATGGAGCGTGGATGGAATAACTGGTTCCACGGAGGTGTGTCTGTTTGTCAGTTTGGCTACAGTACTGAACAGGAATCTAGGATTATTCTGGTTTTCTTCTATTATGGATGAGTAATATCTAGTTTTGGCTGTACGCAAAGCTTGCTTATACTTTATTAAGCTATTTTTCCAGGCATTGAGAGAATCTTCTAAGTTGGATCGCCTCCATTGCCTCTCTAATTTACGTGTTGCTTGTTTAATGGAGCGAGTGTCAGCGTTGTACCATGGGGAGGTTAATCTAATCTTAGTAGTTTTTAACTTAAGGGGGGCAACTATATCTAGCGTAGTTTGTAGTGTGAGCATGGTACTATCGACTAACTCATCACTTATACTGGGACTAAATGTGTCCTTTACATAATCACATGACACAGGCACAAATAGTGACTGAATTAACTCTTTATACTTTGAGACAGCACGGTCACATAGTATCCTTTTCATTTGCGTTTTAATCACTGAGGTAGAAATATCCTCAAACAAAACCTGGAAGGTCATTAAAAAGTGATCTGAGAGTATGGGATTATGGGGAAAAACGACAAGGTCATTAATTTCAACACCAAGTGTTAAGATCAGATCGAGAGTATGTCTGTGAATGTGGGTTGGTTTATGAACATTTTGGATAAAGCCTAATCCGTCTAGTAGGTCACTAAATGCATTACTAAGAGAGTCAGCGTTGTTATCGACATGTATGTTCAAATCACCAACTATTCTAATCCTATCCCAGTTCAACACTACACTGGATAGAAAGTCAGAGACTTCTAATAAAAACTGTGAATAAGGACCAGGAGGGCGGTAGACTATGACAAAAAGGACTGGTTTTTGGTTTCTGCAGTTGGGGAAAGTAATGGATGAAACTAGACTTTCAAAGGAATGGTAAGTGGGATTAGTTTTATGATTAATTTTAGGGCTAAGACCTAAACTGGAGTGGGATATTATTGCCACTCCTCCACCACGGCCACTGGTTCTGGCTGTGTGATAGTTCACATGAGTTGGTGGCGTGGATTCATTTAATGCGACATATTCATCCTGCTGCAGCCAGGTTTCAGTCAGAGCTAAAATATCAATTTTGTAATCACTAATTAGATCGTTTATTAACAGAGATTTGGAAGAAATAGACCTAATATTGATCAGTCCACATTGGATAAAATTGTTAGGTGTTCTTTTAATCTGATTGTTCCTTAAAACTATTTTTATTAAATTATTTGATCTCACTCCTATAGGTTTTTTAATATTAGGTTTATTTTTAACTATACGGGGTTTATTATTAACTACACAAGGAATAGACGCAGTCTTTCTGTTATTTACTACATGGTGGGTTTGTGACAGCTCAGAGTAAAGTGGATGCACAGAGAAGTGTTTTACTCTATGACTCTGCGCCTGGGCCCACACTCTGGATTGTCATTTTGACAGGCTAAATTTGGAAGCCACATTTTGTGCTAAGAGAGAAGCACCTTCCCAAGTGGGATGTATGCTATCTCTGCGAATGAGCCCAGGCTTTCCCCAGAATGCACGCCAATTATCTATAAAAACAACATCGTTTTCTGAGCACCACCTAGACAACCAGCGGTTAAATGATGAGAACCTAGAGTACATCTCATCACTGGCCAAATTGGGCAGGGGTCCAGAGAATGCTACGGTGTTACACATCGACTTAGCAAGTTTACACACCGATGCTACGTTCAGTTTAAGAACCTCTGATTGTTTCCGTCGGACATCGTTACCACCAGCGTGGATCACGATGCGGCGGAAGCTAGCCCTGCTCTGCTGTAAAAGCCTAAGGTTTCCTTCGATGTCACCGACTCTGGCCCCTGGATAACACCTGACAGACACCGCTGGGTGCTTCACGTCTCTAAGAACAGAACTGCCAATGAAGAGAGTGTCTGGTTTGGCCAGTGTTCTGCCATGGGGTCTGCTACAGACGTGAAGCTCTTGGTGCGCTACGTTTGTGCGTTTAGCACCACGCTTCCTCCGTACTGTCACAAATCCGTCTCTCGACTCTCCCGGCTGCACGGGACTTGCTGAGGGGCTAGCCACGCTCCTGTTGCTGTTAGCAAGATGAACAGCCAGAGCATGGAGCCCCATGGAGGAGAAGGCTAGAGGCAAAGATCATGGCAGCACAGAGAGAAGTCAGTGTTTTAACAGAACTAAACAGAGGTGTGAATCTGAGGAAAGAACTGCCCAAGAAATACAACAAACTGTCCACAGCTGAGGCACTGGAGACTGCTAAGCAAAGGCTCACAGCACTAGCTACCCGCCTAAAGAGATACACAAGAGAGGTAGAGGCCAGGAGAATAAACCAGGTGTTCTCCACCAACCCAGCTAAGGTCTACTCTCAATGGCAGGGGGACAAGGTGACAACGGACCCACCTAGGGCTGAGACTGAGCAATACTGGAAGAGCATCTGGGAGAAGGAGGCAACACATAACACCAATGCCCAATGGCTGACAGACTTACAGGCAGAGCACAGCCAACTCCCAGAACAAGACCCAGTAGTCATCACACTAGCAGACATCCAAACCAGAGTGTCCAAAATGAAGAGCTGGACAGCACCAGGGCCCGACATGATTCATACCTACTGGCTTAAGAAACTGACAGCACTCCATGAACGCCTAGCAGCACAGATGAACCAGCTGCTGATATCGGGAAACCACCCAGAGTGGCTAACCCAGGGCCGGACAGTCCTCATAATGAAGGACCCCCAGAAGGGAACAATACCATCTAACTACCGGCCTATAACCTGCCTCAGCACCACATGGAAGCTTCTATCAGGCATCATAGCGACTAAGATGAGTAGACACATGGAGCAATACATGAGCAGAGCACAGAAAGGAATAGGCAACAACACCAGGGGAGCCAAACACCAGCTACTGGTTGACAGGGCAATTGCCCGAGATTGCAAGACGAGGAACACCAACCTGTGCACTGCCTGGATTGACTACAAGAAAGCCTATGACTCAATGCCACATACATGGATACTGGAATGTTTAAAACTGTATAACATCAACAGGACACTAAGAGAGTTCATCCAGAACTCAATGAGGCTGTGGAAGACAACTCTGGAGGCCAACTCAAAGCCAATTGCACAGGTGAACATCAGATGCAGCATTTACCAAGGAGATGCTCTGTCCCCCCTGCTGTTCTGCATAGGCCTAAACCCCCTCAGCCAGATCATCTCAAAGAGTGGCTTTGGATACCAGTTCCGAAGTGGAACATCCATCAACCACCTCCTCTACATGGATGACATCAAGCTGTATGCCAAGAATGAGCGTGACATTGATTCCCTAATTCACCTCCCAGGCCTCTGGTAGAGGACCCGAGCCTGAAGGAGACACCGCCCAGGTGGGGTGAGAGCAACATTTATTTATTTTTTTATATATATAAAAATTTTCCTCTCGCCCCACCTGGGCGGTGTGTCCTTCAGACTCGGGTCCTCTACCAGAGGCCCCTCCCACCTGGGCGGTGTCTCCTTCAGACTCAGGTCCTCTACCAGAGGCCCCTCCCATGTGGGCGGTGTCTCCTTCAGACTCGGGTCCTCTACCAGAGGTCTGGGAGCCTGAGGGTTCTGTGCAGGATCTTAGCTGTTCCTAACAATGTTCTCTTTTGGACACAGATCTCTGATGTTGTTCCTGGTATCTGCTGGAGACATTGTCCCAGCTTGGGGGTCACTGCCCCTAGTGCCCCCATCACTACTGGTACCACTGTTGCCTTCACACTCCACATTTTTATATATATATGTGTGTGTGTGTGTGTTCAGTAGAATTGTCAATTTTCCCAGTAAAGATGCCAATCACAATCTTTACTGGGAAAATTTCCAATTCTACTAGTAGAGGTTGCAATTGGCATCTATTAGCAGAATTTGGAATTCTACCAGGACAAGCACTATTTCAGTAAGAGAACGTTTAATAATGAGGGTTAGTTAAGGGTTAGTTGCTATCTCACCTAGGATTCTCCGAAGTGAGATAGCAACTGAGATTGTATTTAGTTAGTATTTCAATCTCTCCTAGGAGAATTTCCATCTCTACTGTGACACACACACACACACACACTTGCATGATGTTTTTTAATTCCGAATTATTTATTTGGAATTAAATAATTTGGAATTAAAGGTATTTTTTCATGTTTACATGGATATGATGATTCCAAAGACAGGTTTCCATGGAAACGGGTGTATTCTGCTCCATTTAAAGGGACAGTTCAGTATTTTTCAGATGAATGTTTGTCATCAGTGTCTTTACTCTGCTGCACCCACAGTGACTCCGTCCCTCTCTTCTAACTCCACCCCTTTACTCTGGTGCACCCACAGTGACTTACCCCCCACAGTGTCCTGTGAGCCCAGTTCTGGTCCAGTATTCATCAAAGCCAAAGTAGTCCCAGCAGGTTTTGTGGTGTCAACAAAATAAAATGTGTTTCTTCTCAAAACAGTATATGTCGGAATGAGTGATTTATTTACATAACAAAACTGTCACAGAACCAAAAGTCAAACCTCATAATTCCCTCTGGTTTTTTGATGATTCCTAATGTATTTCATTAGATAATTATTGTTATATTTATGGAAATTTTTGACTTTCTAATATTTTTGGGCAATGTCCTGCATTAAGTGTTTTTTTTTAGGTTGTTAATTGGCATCCGTCGTAGCAGATATACATTTTTCGGTCACTCAGTTTTAGGAGTGGACTGTCTTTTTTTCCTTCCTTGCCTCCAGAGCTGTGCCGTCAGTTCCAGGAACGTTCACACCAGGATAAACGCTCGACAGGAGTTTGTGCTGCCAGATGCAGGTTGACTGCGCTTAGCCTTTTTTTTAGCTTTTGTTTCTTTATTGTTTGACCCAGTGAGTCTGGACGTCCTGTTTTGGGTTAATTTGTTTTGACAGGGTTTAGTTGTGGGTTGAGTTCATAGGTCAGGGGTCCGTGGTCCTGTACAGGGTTTAGGCTACATTTATACAATGAAAACAGAAGAGGCAAAAGTGTCGTCTCATCTTCAGTTTTTCTTCTGCGTATAAACGACCGTATTCAGGAGGAAATCCTTGTTTATACAAAGACGCAAGAGTAGGAGAAATATGATTGGATAGTCCTGCTAGGCCACTAGCTGGTACTGTGATAGGCCCGCCCACATGTCCTTTTCTGTTTTTGTATTTGTCCACCTGTCTCTGTTCATCTATGGTATGCATGTAATGTCTGTGAATAACTGAAACCACTCCTGTACATTTACGAGAGTTGCTAATGCTAATGCTAATGCTCGTGTAACTGGAAGATCTGTGGGATCTTAACCTGCTCAGTGTATAAATGTAAGGTCAAAGGTTATGTGATGCGAACATATGTAATGTAAAGACGCAACATTTGTGTTTCTTGCCATTTAAACGGAGACGTGACCCAGCGCGTCTTCAATACGTCCCGATGTGGAAGGAGTCTGTTTGTGCATATTCACACTAAAACGGCATCTGCTTCGTGTAAATGAAAGACACTTCTGATCAAATAAGCTGTCGTATTTAGCCACAATCATCCTGGTGTAAACGGCCTCTTAGCCTGATCTTCATACGGTCTTTTTCTTCATTTGTGCAGTTCACTTGGGTCCTTCTTTTCTCTGAAACTTGTGAGTTTCTGTTTTTGTTTTGTTCTTGACATGGGAAGGGGGTTAATTAAGTAAAAATGAATTTGCTTAAAAATAAAGAACTTTAGCAAATTGGAATCCTTTTGTCTCCTGTGCTTTCTCTAAAATATGTTGCAGCCTTGGGGTCAAAACAATCCCACAAATGGGAAATTGCATCAAACTGACCTTTGAATGTCCACAGCAAAGCCTTGTTGCAAACAGTGAACAAAGTCCTTCACTGAAATAGTTTTACGTTCATAGGGCTGTACGTCTGCTTACAGCCAACCCTGGTCACACATTAAACAAGGGGGAGTGTACAGTATATGTGCTATTGAGTGGATGGAGAAAGAGGAGAAAAAGGACCCTTGAATCTATCCTTCAGACAAGCCGACAGCAGGAGTAGGACAGAAGGCAGAAGACGATAGTGGGAGATAATGAAGGGGAGCATGGGATGAATGGAGTGGCAGATTAGAGAGGAGGAGAGTAAATTGAAAGTATTGAGTGACTGGGAGAAGAGCGGAGAGTCGAAGAAAGAAGCTGCAGTGAGTCAGGCGAGTTGGCAGTGAAAAGAGGAATGAGAAGCAGAGGTGAGAGAAATAAGGTTTCAGAGCTGAGTGGAGGAAAACGTCTGGCACAAGAAATGTTTGAAAGGAGAGGAAGAAGAAGAGGTGAAGAGAAAGAAGCAGAGCAGGGCAAAGGTTGGACTGAAGAGGATAAAGACCTGAAAGAGAGACACAGGACGGACCAACAGTCACATCAGAAACAGTGAAGGCAAAACAAGAATAGGATTTAACTCCTGTTTACTGAGTGTCCAAAACATTTTAAAATACTTCACTATGACACGGGCATCATGTTATTCCATTATGTAATACAGAGGTTTTCAAATAGTGAGCAAGGCCTCGCCTGGGGAACGGGGTCTCCCCTGGGGGACACCAGAGGAATTCAGGAGTTTTCAAATTGCAGTTACCTTGTTCGTCTAATAGCAGAAGACGTGGGTTGGATTCCCGGACCATGTGGGTCTTTCTGTGTGGGTTTCCTCCAGGTGTTCCACTTTCTTAACCTGACTGTCGCCAGACCCTTCCACAACCGATCCGTTTTCACAGGAGGGGATTTAGATGAAGAATCTGTCCGTCATCTTGACTGACGCGCTGCTTCAGCCACTCACCGTGACACTTTACGTCACACCAGCCACAACTCCGCCCAGTCATAGGGTAGTCCCACCCACCCACACTGATTGGCTCCTTCATTTTGAAGAAAACATCACCCTCACAGTAGTGCCCTGCACGGGCCTATTATCTGGGCCCGAGCCCGGCCCTGGCCCGAGGGGGTGGAGCCCCAGCCCGGCCTGGTCCAACAGGTTTTCAGAATTCTCAGGCCCGAACCCGGCCCGACTTTTTTTATTTGTTTGTTTTAACCCCCCATAAGAATGTTTTATCGTGATAGAACGCTATATTCATTGAGTGCATTCGTAAATTAAATCTGCCGCTCTGAAAATGGGATAACGCTCTGCAGTTAGAAAAAAACAGTATTCTATTTTTCTGTGAACAACGGTTTCTGACAGATCAATGTGGACATAAAAGAGCAGGTTAAAATAGGGACTCATGTTTCCATCAGCAGCTTGAGAACTCGGTCTGTGACCGCTGCTGGATCCACCACCGACCTGTTCAAAATGTGATGAACCTGTTTTTTTGTTGTCATATGACAGAACAGCTTTACATACAACACACTGAACAAACCCGTTTGGCTCATCTTGAAGGGTTGGAATAAGTTGAAACTTAGTCCAGAACAGAGATTTTCCCTTAGTGTTGTTCACTCTCTTCAATTCACCATTTTCAACTTTGTCTTTATGTCGTTCTCCATGTTTGTGGTGGGAGTCGGGAGGTCGCGCGAATCCGATAGTGAGGGAGGCTACCGTATGCCCATATAAGGGAGGCTACCGTATGCCCATATAAGGGAGGCTACCGTATGCCCATATAAGGGAGGCTACCGTATGCCCATATAAGGGAGGCTACCGTATGCCCATATAAGGGAGGCTACCGTATGCCCATATAAG
>CM035792.1:1222548-1230048 GCA_020466265.1 Siphamia tubifer | reverse complement strand
GTAGCCTGAGCAAAAAGAAGGGCACTGTGAATTATCGGAGGTGGAATAAAACTGCATCTTGAGAGTACCAAAGACTGTTTATTTTACATGTAAAAACATTACAGTATGATTGTACATTTTACAATAAGCAGTGACAACTGGTTTGTAAAATTTAGACTTCGTCATGTGATTGGTACATCACTGTGATTCGAGATATAATGTCATTCTAATTATGAAGCGATTTCTGTATAAACAAGTATTAGTATTTATTGATTCATTGGGTGTTACTATAAACACACAAACATTTATGCATGTCTTACAGCCTAAACAACAGCAGCAGACCCAATTAACACACATGTGGAGTTTGGGCCAAAAATGAGCTGCAGGCCTCAATACAGCTGTGGGAGGAGCTGTTTCAGAGCTGTTCCAGTTGCTCTAGAAATCTACTTTTTATTCATTTGACTTTCCTGAGCCAACCATACTTTCCTGACAGCTCTACATTTTGTTTGGATCAGCATTAAACACTTTTGGATAGAGTATATAATTACTAAATAAGTACAACAAATGATCAACTACTGTGGTAGAAAATATTTGTTTTGGGTTATGAATTAGCATTCTGCAGTGAATGCCTCTACAAACCAATCAAACTGCAGTTCATGTAAATATCTGCAGAGATGCTACATGTAGTAAAATACCTGGAGTCAAGACTTTAAAGGAAGCTGTAGCACTTAACAGTTTTTTGTTACGTACCGAGGCAGAACCTAAATGCAGAAAATGATAAATGTTCTTCACTTCTATAGTTGTTCCATCTTCATGGTTCAAAGGTCTTTACATTTAGCCTCACATTCACCCATTCACACACACTCATACACCAATAGGTTTCAAAGGTTCTGTCAGTCCTACTGGGAGACTAAAGCCTAATTTATACCCTCCGTTAATTACAGAAATGGATGTTTTTATCTGGTTCCGGAGGTAGTTTCACCCGTCAGTTTGTCCGTTGGTCAGGAGTTTAGCAATCCTTTGAGCTCCGGGTGAAACGGAACAAAACCACAGGAAATTGTGGGGTCAGTAGAGCGGCTGAAGTGTAAAATTTTGGAATTCCTCCCACGAAAAAAGGTTCCCGCTAGGACTTTAAAAGAATGGATAGAATTTGTTGGATGAAGGGCATTACCAGGACAAGGAGACGGTGGAAAATATCAGCAGTCACCCTGAAATACTGAAAATACTTCTCCTCATCCGTCTGATTCATAGGTAGAACCAATGACACCCATTCACCATCAACTATCCTCGTTGTACTCAGTGGACACTCCACTGTCTTGTGTGTCTATTTCTGGTCAGTTTGTCATGCCTCCACAGTAAATACATCAAAATCACCACTTCAATAGATGGCATGTTTCTTGAACCCTCGGCAATGTGACTCGTTAGTGCCCTCTAGAGGATTTCAAAGGCAACATCCGTAATCCGAACGGAGGTATAAATACCAGCTCCGGGAGCAAGGTCAGGAACAGAAAGACAAATTTTGTCTGGTTCCCGGGGAATAAATTAGGCTTAAGTCAGGGTTCACTGTCTTGGACACTTGGACATGTGGACAACCAGAGGCAGGAAGCGTACTGCCAACCCTTCAGTCATTTGATGACCCGCTCTACCAACTTAACCACAGCCACTGAGAAAACACTGCTATGTCAGTTTCACAAAGTTTATTGATTTTCCACAGGAAAATGTCAGATTAAGCAAAATATCAGGTGAAGCACAGAAAGTCCAATACAAGAGGCTTCGCTTTCCTTCTTCCCACGAATGAAACCTGGAATCCAAGGCATCCAGAACCAGGGGGTGAGACTGGGGCTCTGGTTGGGTTGATGTCCAGGGATGTAACACAGGTCAGTAAACATAGCTGTCAACACTCCTGTTTTTCCCAGGACTATCCCATATTTCAGACTAATCGCCCACCCCCTTCCCATTTTGTCATTTGTCCTGGTAATCTCCCATAATTTATTAGGTGTGGACGTCAAAAACCAAGTGTGCAGACATATCATTTGGCTGATGTTCTCCAGTTGACACAGATCATGTATCTCACCCAACCAATGTTGGGCAAGATTAATGTCATTGTAAATTAAAATGTTTAATATTAAGTTAGACATTTGTGAGGCAGGGAAACCACCAAGCACCAAAAGACCCTACAAATCATTGTTTCTAAGATTTGGTTACACTGTAGGATCAGCTGAAGCCCTAAAACTAAACTGAAATTGTGGTTATAATGGACCAATAATCTACAATAATCAAAAGGTTGACGAGTAAACCTGTATAAAGGTGTTGATCCAATCCCATGCATATTTCTTGAATGTTCATAACTTGGTGAGTGTGAGTGTGCACTTCATTGGTGTCATGTTGATGGGCAGAGCTGAGTATACTGTATGCAGAGAAAATCCAACAATGTTTGTGAGGTGGCAAAGTAGACAAGTAGTTTTAGAAAAAGTTAGAACAAGCCTGAGTTGTGATTCAGGCAAAGAAGGCTGCACTAGCCGATACTTCAATCTACTTCCACTGCTGCTTAATACAAAAACATCATCTATAATACATGTACAATATGCCACAGACAGGAGGAATCCTGAGGGAAACCATCTGTACTTACAGTACTCAATGGTTTAACTCTGTTTCTGAGCAAAGAAAGTTGGCTCACTGTTACACTTTTGAACTTTTACGGTCGTCATTATGTCATCCATGAATCCTCCTGTGCCAACGCATCATTGTCTCTGTTTCTCAGCAGTTACAGTTCATAGTTGCAATCCAATAAAATATATGCATTTCTTCTCTGCCCTTATGAGTGCTACATTAGACAAAAACATCCATATCTTATCTTTTCTTATTTCAATTCAATTTTATTCATAGAGCCACAAATCACATCAGATTTTCATAAACTTTATTTCTCGAGTGGCTCATCATGGTTTTTAGGTGTTTTAATAGATGAAAAATTTACCTGGAAAAATCACATCAATCTCATTTGTAAAAATATTTCCAAGAATTTAGGGATTTTACAGAAAATCTGAAATGTTTTATCCCCTAAGACACGTATTACTCTATACTTTTGTCTAGTCCAAGCTCAATCCTGGTCCTGGAGAGCTACTATCCTGCATGTTTTAGATGTTTCCCTCTTCTAATACACCTGATTCAAATGATAAACCTCTCATCAAGCTCTGCAGAAGCCTGATAATGACTGTCAGGTGTGTTGGAAGACGGATACATCTAAAACATGCAGGATAGTAGCTCTCGAGGACCAGGATTGAGCACCCCTGGTCTAGTCTGTCCCTTTATTGTAATATAGTATGGGTCATTCTCTCAAATCACTCTTTGTGCTTCACAAACAGTTTGTTAGAATAGCATCAATAGTTTCATTCATGTTCCCTAGTGCACCATTGTTTAAAAAGATAAAAAATACTGACTATATATGACATAAACAGACAATAAATGAGTCGTTGGATGAATACGATAATAAATAATGTTCCTGTCTTCCTGAAATTGACCATAACACCTTCTTATTAAACTCAGATTTCCACAACCACCACACACGTCAAAGTCTTAATCACTTGTTCACAAGGAACAAATGATTACATTTTGGTGATGATCCGGAAGAGATCCTGGAATCTGGATCACTTTACTCCATTTACCGCAATGTAAAATTTCAAAGTGATCCAGGATCCAGGATCTCCTCAGGATCATCACCAAAATGTAATCATTTGTTCCTTGTGACACTCCCAACACATCCTGAAAATTTGACCAAAATTAAAGGGGGGAGGTTTGCCTTGGGCTCTCAGAGTGCTTTTCTAGTCATTATTATTATTCGTACTCAGGCACAGACAACGGTACAATTGTATGAACACAACATCTGTGAGGATACAGCAAATTGGCAAGAGGGCACTGCGCCAGTATTCCCCCGTTCTGATAAATATATACAGTGGTACCTCTACTTACAAAATTAATTTGTTACAGAAATATTTTCATACTATGAATTTTTCATAAATAGTTGCATTTTACATGTACAAGGCCTGATTGGTTCCAAGGCCCCAAATACTAACCCTTGAACCCTTTAAAAATGACAATTTTTCAGTTTTATAAACAGTATATTTTAGATGTAATGTATTGGTGTCAGTGGGTAAATGTGTCTTCACTGAGTGAACAGTAAACATTAAACCATTCAAATGAACCAGACATGTGGGTCATTTTCACACCAGACACGTGGGTCATTTTCACACCAGACACGTGGGTCATTTTCACACCAGACACGTGGGTCATTTTCACACCAGACACGTGGGTCATTTTCACACCAGACACGTGGGTCATTTTCACACCAGACACGTGGGTCATTTTCACACCAGACACGTGGGTCATTTTCACACCAGACACGTGGGTCATTTTCACACCAGACACGTGGGTCATTTTCACACCAGACACGTGGGTCATTTTCACACCAGACACGTGGGTCATTTTCACACCAGACACGTGGGTCATTTTCACACCAGACACGTGGGTCATTTTCACACCAGACACGTGGGTCATTTTCACACCAGACACGTGGGTCATTTTCACACCAGACATGTGGGTCATTTTCGCACCAGACATGTGGGTCATTTTCGCATCAGACATGTGGGTCATTTTCACACCAGACACGTGGGTCATTTTCACACCAGATATGTGGGTCATTTTCACACCAGACACGTGGGTCATTTTCACACCAGACATGTGGGTCATTTTCACACCAGACACGTGGGTCATTTTCACACCAGACACGTGGGTCATTTTCGCATCAGACACGTGGGTCATTTTCACACCAGACACGTGGGTCATTTTCACACCAGACATGTGGGTCATTTTCACACCAGACATGTGGGCCATTTTCACACCAGACACGTGGGTCATTTTCACACCAGACATGTGGGTCATTTTCACACCAGACATGTGGGTCATTTTCACACCATTGGCTTTGTTTTGTCACTTTCACCTTCAGTGGTGTTTGTTGACAGGCGTTGGTGGGTGTAGATCCAGGGACCATTGACTTTGACGACTTTTTGTGATCTTCCTGGGGTGTTTTTTTTCCGTGGGTTCAGAGGGTTGGTCCCTCATGTCTTTTGTTGGTGCTAGTGGAGTGATGGCTCCTCCTCCTTTTTTATCATCTCCTGTTTCACTTCTGTTGATAACGCAGCCGCTTCTTCTTTTTGTTCACACCAGGAGTCACCTTCTTTGGGCTGGTGGAGGGTGCTTTCTGTGGGGGGGTTTGGGTGGACACACTCATGGGGCAGTGGTGGCTCTGTCCTTTACATGTATATGGTTAGAACTCTGTGATGAATGAGGGTCAACAGTCAACAAAAGCATCATGGGTAGCTCCCTCATAGCCAATGGGATGATACGTACAGTACATACATGACATATTCACATACATTACGTAGTTACATTCAGTACGTACAGAAATGTACTCAGTATTTTTTTATACTGTATATATTTGTTTTAGTTTTGTAAATTAAATTTTCTTTCGTATTCAGAGACGATTGAAGTAAAGTTTTTTCATTGCTTGGATTATTGGTTTTCTGGTTCTTTCATAATTAGAGGGACCACTGTATCACACTCCAGTTTACTGCCCTATAGAAACATTACAATTAATCACAACATAAGAATGAGCTGTTTCAACTCACAAATGAATATTTCCTGGTACATGAAGCTGCTCTGACAAACAGAGGGCTGTTGGTATTGCCTCTAGTACCAAAATTCTTCTAAAATTCATCACAAGGACACTGTCCCTGTGCCAAAGCCTGTCAGACAGCATTCACCATATTGTTAAATGCTGGCTGCTACAATATATGGACGTTGCCAAATACCACTGGAGGGTTGACAATGTTTGGAGAAAATAAATGACAGAGGAATGTGAATGTGAGTGAAAGGGACAACGACTGGACTGTCATGTAAAAAAGGAGAACACCACATGGGTAAAAAAGGCCTGCTCAAAGACAAGAACTGAACACGTCTTTTGTTTTTTTGCATGCCATCATAGTAGTACATTTTATGCTAACAGTTAGCTGTTGTGGTCTGTGATTGGAGGGCTTCCCACCGCAATGCAACTATCCACTTCTTCACACACATACTCATAAATACATGCACACTCTCACAGAGATATCATAACTTAGTACAGACTCAACCAGACAAAAGACCTTCTGTAATCCATGCCCCAGAGGAGTGAGATAGTGCACTGTGTTCACACTTTAGCACGGCACTTTGCTCAGTGATAATGGGTGTGAGCAGAGGTCACATGTTTTCCTTTGGATGAAATAATACTGATTTAAGCAGAAAAACATGGTGGACACCAGAGCAGTGGTCGTAACAGAGCGTTCATCATGGTGGACACCAGAGCAGTGGTAGTAGCAGAGCATTCATCATAGTGGACACCAGAGCAGTGGTAGTAGCAGAGCGTTCATCATGGTGGACACCAGAGTAGTGGTAGTAGCAGAGTGTTCATCATAGTGGACACCAGAGCAGTGGTCGTAACAGAGCGTTCATCATAGTGGACACCAGAGCAGTGGTAGTAGCAGAGCGTTCATCATGGTGGACACCAGAGTAGTGGTAGTAGCAGAATGTTCATCATAGTGGACACCAGAGCAGTGGTCGTAACAGAGCGTTCATCATGATGGACACCAGAGCAGTGGTAGTAACAGAGCGTTCATCATGGTGGACACCAGAGCAGTGGTAGTAGCAGAGCGTTCATCATAGTGGACACCAGAGCAGTGGTAGTAGCAGAGCGTTCATCATGGTGGACACCAGAGCAGTGGTAGTAGCAGAGCGTTCATCATAGTGGACACCAGAGCAGTGGTAGTAGCAGAGCGTTCATCATGGTGGACACCAGAGCAGTGGTAGTAGCAGAGCGTTCATCATGGTGGACACCAGAGCAGTGGTAGTAACAGAGCGTTCATCATGGTGGACACCAGAGCAGTGGTAGTAGCAGAGCGTTCATCATGGTGGACACCAGAGTAGTGGTAGTAGCAGAGTGTTCATCATAGTGGACACCAGAGCAGTGGTCGTAACAGAGCGTTCATCATGATGGACACCAGAGCAGTGGTAGTAGCAGAGCGTTCATCATGGTGGACACCAGAGCAGTGGTAGTAACAGAGCGTTCATCATGGTGGACACCAGAGCAGTGGTAGTAACAGAGCGTTCATCATGATGGACACCAGAGCAGTGGTAGTAACAGAGCGTTCATCATGATGGACACCAGAGCAGTGGTAGTAACAGAGCGTTCATCATGGTGGACACCAGAGCAGTGGTAGTAACAGAGCGTTCATCATGATGGACACCAGAGCAGTGGTAGTAGCAGAGCGTTCATCATCGTGGACACCAGAGCAGTGGTAGTAACAGAGCGTTCATCATGATGGACACCAGAGCAGTGGTAGTAGCAGAGCGTTCATCATAGTGGACACCAGAGCAGTGGTAGTAACAGAGCGTTCATCATGGTGGACACCAGAGCAGTGGTAGTAGCAGAGCGTT
>CM035792.1:1207548-1217548 GCA_020466265.1 Siphamia tubifer | reverse complement strand
TGGAATATGTTTTTAGAAGAAAATATAAACGTCTGCCTCTATTACTTTACATCAGCTAATGTAATAGCAGCTGAAAAAGCTCCTTCATTTAGATGGTGTCGCCGCAGGAACATGGCTAATATTTGATTATCTTCATTATACTGTAAATCTTTTCCTGTCCATGAAGCGTCCCACCTCTCACATACAGTATGAATCGTAAAAAAATGAAGTGTTTGCCTCAATTTTACTACAGTGTGTGAAGAGACTGAGGAAGTGTCCCATTGATTTATGGGTAAATAAAAGCCTTGTGTAGAAGAGAGTGGAGGAAGGGATGAGGTTACTATCTGTCGTCATGACGACACATGTACGGCTGTAGCAACATTTACAAAGAAACCATTATGACAGTTATTAAGATGAGAGAAAAAGTCCAAAATGTAAAAAAAAAAGGATGATTGGAAGATTTAACCTTTTAACCCCTGATGTGACACATTCTAAATCTATTATTTATTTTAAATATTCATAACAATTTAATTAAATTTCAATTCAATTTTATTTATAAAGCCCTAAATCACAACAAAGTCGTCTCAAAGGGCTTTACAAAAACATAATCAACTACAGAGATACATGAAAAGTCCCAGGCATCCCCTGTCCTTACACCCTCCCCCCTGTCCTTAGACCCTCCCCCTGTCCTTAGACCCTCCCCCTGTCCTTAGACCCTCCCCCTGTCCTTAGACCCTCCCCCTGTCCTTAGACCCTCCCCCTGTCCTTAGACCCTCCCCCTGTCCTTAGACCCTCCTTCTCGGCAAGAAAAAACTTCCAAACCCAGTGGGAAAAAGAAGAAATCTCGAGGAGAACCACATTGAAGGACAGATCCACTCCCATGGACGGACAGACTATAGATGAACGTCCATTTATAAATGAAGGAACTGTTTAACACTTTGACTTCCACTTCTTCTAATAAAATAAACCGTGTTCTTTCAATAAACCTTTTTACATTCTGACTTTTCTCAGAATTTTGACTTTAATTCTGATTTTAAAGTCAGTCATCTCTTTCCTATTATTAAACTTTGTATAATTACTTTTTACTCAGAATTCCAACTATCTTTCCTGCTAGCTTTTCCTTTTCCCACATATTTCTGCCTTTTTTCCCTCAGAATTTTTCCCCATTTCCTCAGAATTCTGATGTCTATGTCCGAATTCTAACTTTTTCTCATGAAAAAAAACCTCATAATTATTAAGTTTGTCTCATAATAATTATATTAAAAAAAACATCTATTTGACTGTCACCCTTTAAGTCCTAAGTTATTTTCAGAAGCCATTAAATCATAACTGCACAGGCCTCTAGGGATCAAAGGGTTAAAGAATAAAAATTAGTTAAACTGGCTAAAAATTACAATAAAAAAAAACTGGTAATAATAATAAACATATAAATAAATAAATAAACATATAAAGTAACAAGTGTGCATTTGATGACTTTGCAAAGTGTGAAAATAAATGAGATTGACAGATGCAAACGTTCACAGCAGCATGTTGTTCAAATTGGTTGGTTTCATGTGACGTCACATATAGTCAGATGGAGGGTTAGGGTTAGGGTTAGGGAGCAGGAAGTGACTTCAGGGTTAGGGTTAGGGAGCAGGAAGTGACTTCAGGGTTAGGGTTAGGGAGCAGGAAGTGACTTCAGGGTTAGGGTTAGGGAGCAGGAAGTGACTTCAGGGTTAGGGTTAGGGAGCAGGAAGTGACTTCAGGGTTAGGGTTAGGGAGCAGGAAGTGACTTCAGGGTTAGGGTTAGGGAGCAGGAAGTGACTTCAGGGTTAGGGTTAGGGAGCAGGAAGTGACTTTTCCATTGGGAAAATGTCTGTTTTGTGATTGTGTGCAGGAGCGTTCATGCCAGGCCAAACACTCGACAGGAGTTTGCGCTACAAGATACAGGTAGGCTGCACTTAGCATTTTTGTTAGCTTAGCCTTTTTCTTAGCATAGCCTTTTTCTTAGCATAACCTTTTTCTTAGCATAACCTTTTTGTTAGCTTAGCCTTTTTCTTAGCATAACCTTTTTGTTAGCTTAGCCTTTTTGTTAGCTTAGCCTTTTTGTTAGCATAGCCTTTTTTCTTAGCATAGCCTTTTTCTTAGCATAACCTTTTTCTTAGCATAGCCTTTTTCTTAGCATAACCTTTTTGTTAGCTTAGCCTTTTTCTTAGCATAACCTTTTTGTTAGCTTAGCCTTTTTCTTAGCTTAGCCTTTTTCTTAGCATAACCTTTTTGTTAGCTTAGCCTTTTTTCTTAGCATAGCCTTTTTCTTAGCATAACCTTTTTGTTAGCTTAGCCTTTTTCTTAGCTTTTATTTCTGTATTGTTGGACCCAGTGAGTCTGGACGTCCTGTTTTCACTTTGTTTCTTGTCACAGGGTTTAGTTGTGGGTTGAGTTCATAGGTCAGGGGTAGCGGTATGTGGACAGCTTCTACGGTCCTGTACAGCAGTAGTCCCTAACCCCCAGGCCTCGGACCGGATCAATTGGTACCGGCCTAATAATTACTTCATTAATTAATTATTTCTCTTGTATTTATTTTCCGAGTCTGAACAATGTTTTATGTTGAAAAATGACCGGATTCTGTCGGTTACGTCAATAGCTACGTTTCCCAGTCGTCTGTGGCTGTTATCGTATTAACTGGTCAGAGCCAGTGTTGATACAAAGGTGAAACTATGGCAGTATCCAAGCTTGTATTTTGTTCTCTTGGTCTGTGTTCACTTTATGTGGTTGTTACTTCCTGTCACTGGTGTCTTTTCTCCTCCCCGTTAACCTGTGTGTTTTTTTCTCTGTGAGTTTGTACTGCTTTGGCTGCTACATATGAGCGTTTATAACCGTGTCTTGGATCTCTGGCTTTGGATGCGTTTCTGGTTCCTGGCTTTTTGTCCTTTTGTTGTTGCATGTTTATTCCCCAGTGTTTGACCTTTAGCCTGATTTGGACCCTGATTCTTCATTTTCCCTCCTGGTTACCTCATCAGACGTCTGATTCCTGGCTCGACCTCCTTCTGCTTAATACTAACGGCTGTTGGGTTTTCCCCTGGACAACGCCTGGACCGTGTGTGTCCCCCCTCTTGTTTTGCTGACCACCGTTTCCTCGCCTTGTCGTGTATTTACGGCTGCAGTGAATCACCATAATGGAGAAGAATACATGTATTTATTGTATGATCATTAATAAACCTTATAAATGTGATTCACTGTTTCTTGAGTTCTGCCTTTGGGTCCGTTTGCTCTGAATACTTTTATCAGGAGCCCAAGGAGTCAGAGAAGAGCTAATAATGTTACTGCTCCTACACTTACTTTACTGATTATATTTCTGTAACTTTTCTGTCTAGTCCCAGTGTGCTGTGGTGGTAATAAGTGTTCCAGGAAGTGTGAAGTTACATGTTAACAGTTTATCAGTTCTTTTTTTTGCTTTGTAATGGTGTAAAACATCATCTGACTTCCTTTATTCACAAATATCTTCCTTCCTAATGAGTCATTTCACTGTGCTGTTAAAATGAGGTGACACCATATGTTCAGACTGGCACCCACATTATGAGTCTTGTGCATCATCAGCTGATCTCGTTACAACTGATATCTAATTATGCTACATGATGATGTATCACATAATGTCCAAATGTTGTTATTCTGGTGCCACAGTGTTTAATTCCTGAAAATAATCCCTATAAATACAGGCATTGTCCCCTGTGGTAGTGTCTCTGCTTCATTCAAATGTAGATGTGACTGAGATGCTTTGAACTGTCGAATACACTTCTGTTTAAAACTCAACACATTGTCTCAAAATACAATCAATTCACAATTAAGTCCTCAGAGATTTTCTCCATGGACGTATAATGGAGTGGCTTTGCTGCATTATAGTGTATGTCAATACAGCTCAGAGAAAGAGAGGAAACAAACAGAGCTGAGAGCAGGATTTAATGCATTCTAAATAGAATTTCACTGATAGGACTTTTTATAAGGACAACAATTTATCTTTTTTTTACATTTTGTCACCTGATGGCTGATATCTACAGACCATTTTTGAGGCCAGTATTCAGGCCAATTTTTTTAAGCACGTTGACTGTAAAATAAAATTTAAACACTCAGATAATTTTTTTAAAAAGTATGCAGTAATGAAATTATTAATACATGTACACATAGTACCCTTAACATTTATTGAATTTCATTTACAAATAACCAAAGTAGTAACTTTTCATTTTAACCCAGAGACCAGACAGACAGACAGACAGACAGATTTCATATAAACATGGAAGCTTCACTCTTTAGCAGTATTACACACAGAGATTATAAAATTGTTTTCAGCATTTCAGCAAATGTTTTGATGTTTTATAAAGTTAAAAGACTAGATTTAAGAAAAGGAAAAGTATCATTTGTCAACACATGGAGGCGTTAATGGGAGTCTACATAATGTTAGGGTTTAGATGTAGGCCTCAGGAGGCAGACAAATAAAATAGAATCAAACGTATAGTTTGAAAAGTGTTGTGGAACAGGTTTATGTAGAAAAAACAAAAGATACAAAATGCAAACATTACAGAGTGAAATGAAAGCCGTGTCTACAGCCACAAACCCAAACTACAAAAACACTAATCACCCAGTGTCTGTCACCATTGACTTCCATTCAATACCATGTGTGTGGAAAAATGCTGCTATAATGCCTTGAAGATTGAAAACAGCACGGGACCATGGGATACGAACATAAACATGTATATGTCTGCACTGAGCCCCACCCCAATATGTGCAGTGGTGCAAGAGTTGGCTGTTAATTTTAATATACTATAGAATTTAGATGATTAGATGTGCTTTATTTTTTAATTATCACATAACAAAACCAATTGTTAGGAGAGTAGGACCTTCCACTCTTGCACTGTTGCTAGTGTTGAAGGAAACATGAGTCTATGACATGTTCAGCCTCTAACCACCCTGTCCTGTTTGAACATGTCTCTTCTCAAATCGACTGCTGGGATTTTCTGCTTTGACAGTGACTGTAGCTGCGGTTCAATTGCCCTTGGAAATTTGCTAAATTTAAATATCGCTATAAAAAACTGGTAATGGGTTATTTGGAAAAAAAAACACTCAAATATCGAAATAAAGTTTTCACGCTTTCATGTTTTTCAGACATTATACGGCAAAAGCACAACGGAAAGACTGTCTGTAATTATATGTCACAGGACGTGATGTACGTGGTCACATGATCACTTCTCTGGGGGTGAAAACACACATGGACAGAAGAGGAGACGGAGAATTTTCTGGAAATCATTCATGGGAAAACATAATTGTCATTTTAGAGACAGAAAAATGTGTGTTACCAAGACATGGAAAGGTCAAAGGTCCATCGTACAGCAGTGAAATCTCACAGGATGACCAGAGTTACGACACTCCTGCCTAGAACAACTGTCAATGGAAAAACATTCAAAGCACAAATATTAAAATTTTAGAAATAGCGCGATTGTTTTACAAAAAATTGTAAAGGAAACACAGCTAATGTAAACTCAAATTATTACTTTACTCTGATTAAGGACATAATAAACATGAACAAAGTCAAAGTGACCCAGGACGGTAAATGTTCTTCACTTCTATAGTTTTTTACATTAGCCTCACATTCACCCATTCACACACACTCATACACCAGTAGGTTTCTAAGGTTCTGTGAGGCTCAGTGTATTTGTCCAAGGACACTTGGACATGTGGACACTTGGACATGTGGACACTTGGACATGTGGACAGCCAGAGCCCATACATGAACCGCTGACCCTTCGATCATTGGACGACCCACTCTACCAACTGACACCATTGACTGCTGTTCCTAACAGGAGGGTAAAGACTGGTCCTCATAACATGGCTGTAGTTGTGTCATCAGCTCCTTAACATCATCACACTGTCACTACATTTCACTTCAGTATATGTAAACATGTCATTTATACATTTTTATATTATTCAAAACTAGAATGCATTTTGTTGAATTCCATATGATGATAATACATTTAATGTGTGTTCTTGGTTTATGGACACATTCAACTAGAAAAGTATTTGGGCTGTGACTGATGATGTTTCATGAGTTTATCATCCATCCGTGTGTGTGTGTGTGTGTGTGTGTGTGTGTGTGTGTTTTCACATATCACCCAATGAAAAGTCACTTCTACTGTTTCCTGTAATCATTGTGGCAGACAGTCTCCTCTCACCCAACTGTAACCGTTGTGGCAGGAAGTCTCCTCTCACCCAACTGTAACCGTTGTGGCAGACAGTGTCCTCTCACCCAACTATAACTGTTGTGGCAGACAGTCTCCTCTCACCCACCTGTAACCGTTGTGGTAGACAGTCTCCTCTCACCCAACTATAACTGTTGTGGCAGACAGTCTCCTCTCACCCACCTCTAACCGTTGTGGCAGACAGTCTCCTCTCACCCACCTCTAACCGTTGTGGCAGACAGTCTCCTCTCACCCACCTCTAACCGTTGTGGCAGACAGTCTCCTCTCTCCCAACTGTGGGTGCACCAGAGTAAAGGGGCGGAGTCAGATGAGAGGGGCGGAGTCACTGTGGGTGCACCAGAGTAAAGGGGCAGAGTCAGATGAGAGGGGCGGAGTCACTGTGGGTGCACCAGAGTAAAGGGGCGGAGTCAGATGAGAGGGGCGGAGTCACTGTGGGTGCACCAGAGTAAAGGGGTAGAGTCAGATGAGAGGGGCGGAGTCACTGTGGGTGCACCAGAGTAAAGGGGCGGAGTCAGATGAGAGGGGCGGAGTCACTGTGGGTGCACCAGAGTAAAGACACTGATGACAAACATTCATCTAAAAAATACTGAACTGTCCCTTTAAAAGCAGCGAGCCCTTCCACAGGCATCTGTGTGATATGGAAAAAGAGGTCAGAGGTCATCACTGAACGACCAGATGTACAGACTGTTACTGCTTTGGATAAAGGAGAAAGAACCTGCAGGAGATACAGTGACTGAAAAAACATTATATTCACTGATCTGATGATGAAGGAGGGGGGGTGATGGTTCTGAGGAACAGCAAACACCCCTGGACTTCAAAACATCACATGGGTGGTTTGAGAAATTTAAGAAAAGGACTTGGATTTTTATAATTTGTAAAGGGTTTAGGGGGGAGTATTGGGGTTTAGGGAGTACTATTGGGGTTTAGGGGGGAGTATTTGGGGTTTAGGGGTACTATTGGGGTTTAGGGGTTAGTATTTGGGGCCTTGGAACCAATCAGACCTTTTACATATAAAATGTGACTATTTATGATATGAAACCACTTCTAGAATAAATTAATTTGGTCAGTCGAGGAACCACTGTACTTGTTCAGTTTGTCGCAGTTCATCCTGAAGCTCTTCCTTCTAAGTGGCTTATTTATTTAAGCAATAAAAATAAAAAAATTACCTTTAAAACTTCAATTCGTCTCTTTATCTTTTTTATTCTTGCATCCAGTTTAAGCCTAAAACACACAGTAAAGAAAAAACAAGTGAAGAACATAAACAGCAGCGTTCGTGACACTTCGACACAAATTAACACAAGCTCATTTAATGGAAATAATGTCTCAGTGAATAAAGGGTTTTATATATAGAGTGTGAAATACAAGTGTCAAACCTGACGTTAGTTTTTCCATCTGTCACATGGTGTTTTACTTTTAAGACGGAGCTCTTGTCACATACATTCTACATTTATGTTTATCTGTTTTTGTAAAAGCATAAATGTTTCATCATTTAACCTTCCTCTAATATCCCAGTTTTCATCTGAATATTTACATTTATAATAAAATCAAACTGAAGTCAAATGGTTCAAGAAAAACAATTGACTTTATCCATAAATGTAGAGTTAAAGCAGAGTATCCTTACATATGTATGTGTGTGACCCAGCTGGTCCTGACCCCCCCCCCCCCCTCCAAGGACCTTTAGTCCCACCCATCATCTTTGTCTCCCACTGTCTCGTACCACCACAGATGTTATGAGCAGCTGTTTGTGTCTTTGTGTCTCTATGTTTACATCAGTCTCTGTCTTCTTCTAGATCTTTCCATGTCCTTTCTTCACTCGTTCTCTTCTGTCCGTCTCTGAACTTTGTGTTTCAAACCTGTAGGAAACGTCTGAAAAGCATGCACTAAAAACGCACCAGATCTATTTCAAATCTTTCTGTAGCTTTCACTCGTAGTCTTTCAGAATCACACAAGCCGTCTCACACCTCTAACCATTTCCAGGCTTGTCCTGCCACCCTGTGGCCACAATGAAAGACAAACACATGCTCTTCACATCCACCGTCTTTGTGTGAAATCAATTTAAAGTGCAGAATCAGTAGATTAAGTCACCCTGCAGGAGATTAAGTGGTTTGGAACAGCTACGGACACCCCTACAAGTCCAAGTATGACATCACAGCCTTCTGTTTTCCCTAAAATTATACATCAGTACAATTACACAAGGGTCAAAATAAACCAAATGAGTCTAATACGGTTTATGATTAACCTTTTTAACATGACATTACCTTATGTAAGTTAGTCTTATATGGTGTTAATGGTGACAGCGCTGGAATGCATGACATTATATAGGAGTCAAATGTGACCCCCCACCACCACCAAACCAGGCATAAGTCGCGTTGAGCCGTTCAGAGCTACAGCCAAATTTAGGCTGGAAGGTGATTTGTTATTAGTGTTTACACCTTATCAAAAAACGGTACCTTAACACCTCTATGTTCACTTCCTGTGGTCATTACATTGAAATCCAATCAATAAAGGTGTTTATTGAGTCAATTATTTAAGCGGTGACAAAAGTTCAGGTATTGCTGAGCAAAGACAAAGACGACTTCCACCTCTTTTCGCCGAACAAAACGATCTCCGTTCCGTGGGTAAACACCCAAGTGTTTGGTACGAGGTAAAAGCTTATATTGAATGTTCTGTCCAATGGTGTAAGCCAAATGATTATAATGCGTCACACTTCTGTCCTATTATTATAATATATAAAACTTCTGTGACATGTCCATCAGAGTGTCCTTTAACATCTGTCAACAATTTGTGTCAATCGGATACAAATTATTATGCGTTGCTAAGGACTTCCTACCCCAAAACAGTCCAAAACTTTAACGGACAATATCTAAAAATATGCAAATTGTAAAATATGTCCAAATGTGGATATTAAAATGACCATAACTTTGGTTCTACTTGTGATAGAAACATCATTTTTTCACCATCTTAAACCTTAGTTTCCACTCTACCAAGATACACACATAACTCTGTTTGGATTTACACACACTTATGACTGGTTTACTGGTGGGGGGTCACATATATGGAACAAGTGTTGCTTGGCACAACAAACTCCGCCCCTCTTACACACATTTTTACCTGATTTACCATATCTCTTATCACTGCAAAAACACATTTTTGGTGACGGTGACCTTTCACCTAGATTCACGAAAATTTAATCAGATCTATTGTGGACCATCTCACACCTTTCCTGAAAATGTCATGGAAATTGGTCCAGCGTAAAGCTGCTTACAGACAGACAGACAGGCAGACAGACACACTAACAGACCAACACAAAAACCAACTCAAAAACAATACCCCTCTCCCCTTCTGGGTGGGGTAATTAACATTAGAATGAGCAGGCTAACCAGGACAATTATGTTAAATACAACAGCATTTTTTATCGTAAGTGTTTTTCATTTACATGAAGCTGTCGTCGTCAGGGTGCGAACACACACAAATGTTCACACTCCTTCCATAGTGGGACATATTGAAGACGCTCTGGGTCATGTCTGCGTCAAACATATGTTCACGTCACATGACCTTTGACCTTACATTCATACACTGAGCAGGTAAAGAAACAAACATGTGGGACAAGATGGACCCAACTGATCTACCAGCTGCACCAGCATTAGCATTAGCATTAGCATTAGCTAACCAATCAAATGGTACCATAAGTTTCTCACCAAATCCTGTCTAACTAATAAAATCAAAGATTATATAAAATCCTGATGTCATGTGATGCAACAAGTACGACCTGGAGACAAGAGCACATGTCGGGT
>CM035792.1:1197548-1202548 GCA_020466265.1 Siphamia tubifer | reverse complement strand
TTATATAGATGACAGACCTACAGCAGAACTACAAATGTCTAGTTGTTGTTTTGTCAGAATTGTTACAAAAACAGAGTTAAACTGGATAGAATTCCATCTGGATCTGACCCATTCAAAAAAAAAAAATCAACATCTATGGTTACAAAGATCCAGTGTGTGGACTGGGATGAGAGGACGATCAGGAATGTCCATTTGTCTGTCCTTCTTATTCTAACCACAATCTGGACTTTGAATAAAACTGCTGCAGCAGCATGACCCAAACCTACAATGAAGAACAGACTGAAAATAAAATATGCATATCCAAATAGGTGGTTAAGTCATTAACCTGGTAAATTGAACCAGAGGAAGTGATACCAAAGAGCGTATATATAAAGAGGTCTCACTCTGCCCTGTTTTCAGTGTCATGGCAGCTCCACAGCGCCCTCTATCGAGTGTGGAAACCAGTGCCAGCCTTTGAATAGTATAACTGCACCATCATAAAAAAGTCTAATCCATTATTAATTCATCGATTGATTGATAAATAAGATTGGAATTAATAAAATAACTTACTTGTTTTGAAGTTTTTCAAATGAACATGTCAGAAAAGACAATTAATAGCAGCTTGTTCTTTTGTTTCTATCCAGTTGGTCGACTCCTTATTACTTACATCAAACCATCACACTACTTGATTTGAATAGTGTCAATTTAACTGTTTCAATGAGAGTAATAAAATCGACTTATGATAGATTGATGATCATCAAAAGTTGACAATTATTAAAAGAATTATTTATAAAGAATTGATCAGATATAGCACAATAGAGGCCATGTCACTGTAAACAGGGCAGAGTGAGACCTCTTTAAATATACACTCTTTGGTGATACTGCTAGTGAACCTGCTAACAGATTAGCCTGCTAACAGATTAGCATGTTAGCTTTCTCTAGTTAAGACAATAATGACTCCAGCTTCTTCTGTTATTAACACCACCTCATGTGTAAACATGTTTGACACATGCTCACATAACAGTCGTATGTGTCTAAACACTTTTAGGCGCCAAGTTTTTCATCAGTGTACAAAGAAGAAGTTTTGTTAATTACATATATGTCAGACTATTGTATACTAGGAAACTTACAGACATCCTCTGTTCACTCTTATCAAGTAAGGATGCGGTAGATGATGCTCACTTTTAAGTATTCATTTATTTATGGAACATTCTAGATCTGGAAAAGACAGATGTATCATAGTCTGACAGCTACAGACAGTCCTGGCTGCGCGTGCATTCAAGCATCAATAGGTTAGTTTACAAACATGTCCGTTACGGTGTGCGTGAGGCAAGGTGCGTTCATGAACCGTGGGAATTTAAATTAGCCAGGGTACAGGTGGTGACTGTTACTTTGTAACAAAAGTGAATCATGTGAGATTAACTTTACGAACTCAACACACTCAACAATGAAGGGCACATAAACAGTTACAGTTCTTTTATTTTCCCATGTAATCAGGAAATAAGCATTTATAAATATAATAAGAAATCAGATAGTTGTGGCTTAAGTCCATGTGGGCCCGGGGTGACAGCCCGCCCCCCGTATGCTCCGCTAGTGCCTCTCACCCATCTGTAACCATTGTGGCAGATAGTCTCCTCGCACCTATCTAACTATTGTGGCAGACAGTCTCCTCGCACCTATCTGTAACTATTGTGGCAGACAGTCTCCTCACACCTATCTGTAACTATTGTGGCAGACAGTCTCCTCACACCTATCTGTAACTATTGTGGCAGACAGTCTCCTCACACCTATCTGTAACTATTGTGGCAGACAGTCTCCTCACACCTATCTGTAACTATTGTTGCAGACAGTCTCCTCGCACCCATCTGTAACCATTGTGGCAGACAGTCTCCCCACACCTATCTGTAACTATTGTGGCAGACAGTCTCCTCTCACCCATGGCATGTATGTTTCATTGGGTTGGTGGAGCCTGCGCTCTCCGAGTGCTTTCTTCGTTCTTTTTTTACTGTTTTAATCATTTATGGAAAAAAAATCTAAATCTTGCCAAGTGTATTTTTGTCATTTCTACTGAAAGTATTTTATTTGAATAAATCTTCTTCCCGTTGTAAACATTTAAGGTGGTTGTCTAAACTCCAGGTCCATTTAATGAAGCAGCGTACCGTCAGCGGCAGATGCAGGCAGGTGTTTCCAACCACAGGTGTTCCCTGCAGAGTGGATTTTTCCAAAAGTCCTTCAACAGAATATTTGAACACGAGGCCCTGAATGATCCGGTCAAACTGGTCCAACAGAACCGGCTCCAACAAGCCAAGAAAAACCTGGGCAAAGCTTTTCTACCCAGTAATGGGAACAAGAAAGTGTGAGTGAACGTCGACATAAAACCAAAGACTGAATGTGAAGTAGATGAAAATAAAACTGTGCTTTTACTTTGGTAAAAGTTGTTTGTTTTGCCTCAGAATGGTCTGACTACAAAAGACTATTACTTTTTATCATTGAGGTATGAATGTGTTTTTATTCATTTACTTATATACACTGAAAAAAGAAAAAGATTGAATCATCTTAAAAATTCTTCTTCAATAGGTCACATATTAAAAACACTAGAATGAACCAAATTAAATTACATAGGGTTGAAGTTTTTGTTTTGTGTGTGACCTACTGAAGAAACCTTTTTGAAGTGGATTACATGTTTTACCTTTTACAGTATATATTCATAATATTAATAATAATAATAATAATCATCATCAATAATTTAAACCTGTTTTAGCCTGTGCTAAAGCTAAAGCTAATTATCTTTGCTAAGGGATAATTCATAACATGAATGAGGCTCAGCTTGGTTTAATACCGACTTATGTGTTTAAATTAAATCACATTTCGATACTGGGGTGAAAGAAAGGGGGGGTCCCCACAAGGCAATATCAAAATAACAATATCAACCATGATAACAACAACAACAATCAGAACAAGAACTGGGTAAAAATCAAATAAAAAATAAAGACACAATGTAAAAAGTGTATTCAACTATACTCTGTCTCCCCTGTCATTTACTTTTCTTACGATGATGGCATTTCGACGTTTAATTCTTTGATCCAACCTTGTCACCATCTATATCCATCTAGGCTTTTAGGATTCTTCATTGTCTCAGCTGTGTACGTACATGTTCTGTTGCTAAAATAGTTAGAAATGTCCAGATACCCTAAATCAGGAAGTGTGGTCACCGTCACGCACACATCACTAGCCGTTGAGAAAAGGGGCTTTAACATGTAGCGTATACGGGTCGACACATCCCATCTGTGATGGGTAGTGATGTTTATGAGTACCAGACGACTTCGAAGCAGAGTCAGAAACACGATCATTTTCAGACGTAATACTGTGTAATGATAAAGCGCTTTTTTTCTCGCAGTTTAATATGGCGGCACAACGGAATCATGTGATCGACTGACGTCACATGCACATTCCCTCTATATGTCAATTTTGAATAGGCCCCACCCCTCCCTCACAGAAACTTAACTTTATATGTTATCTCAATTAAAAAGACCATTGTATTGTATGTTTTCACTTTTCTAATTTAAACAAGTCATTTGGTTTAGTAATGACATTTTTTTTACAAAACATAATAGAATAAGTATTTAACACTAAAAAGTTTAAATACAATAAAAATCAAGCTTTACAGTGTATGGTGTCGTCACAGTACCATGTCTTTGTGTCTCCAGCTGTGGCTCAGGCAGTTACTATGGAACTCTGTCAGGACCCATTCCAGCTATGAGTTCCCAGTCAGTGCCGCGAAAACCCCGTCAGTCCCATGGACGCAACATCATCACTTCGCCAGCAAAGAAAGGCAGTGGCTTCAGGTTGACTCCAAACACAAGTGGTTAACAACACATCTGCAGTCTGTAGTTTTCTAACCGTTAAAAACTATCCCATGTAAAGTTTCATTTTCAGGAAAATACAACTGAATATTTGGGAATTATCAAAATACTTCAGGCCCTGAAATGTCTAGAAATACAAATGCAGGGAGTTTATGTATAAGAAATAGGGTGGTCCTCATTTTTCAACTTTTGAAAAGTCATGCCCTCACCCCTTTAAGGTATTCCAACAAATACTAAATTATTTTTTTTAATTAGAATTGAATAACATTTAGAAGTTGCTCAACAGCACTGACGTTTGATACAATATATCTAGTGTTGTCAATCGATTACAATATTTAATCACAATCCGGGCCAGTTCTGGTCAATGTGGTGACCCAGGCCAACACTAGAGGAACACAAGACTAACAGTAGGCCAACACTAGAGGAACACAAGACTAACAGTAGGCCAATACTAGAGGAACAGTAGGCCAACACTAAGCCAACACTAGAGGAACACAAGACTAACAGTAGGCCAATACTAGAGGAACAGTAGGCCAACACTAAGCCAACACTAGAGGAACACAAGACTAACAGTAGGCCAATACTAGAGGAACACTAGGCCAACACAAGAGGAACACAAGACTAACAGTAGGCCAATTCTAGAGGAACAGTAGGCCAACACTAGAGGAACACAAGACTAACAGTAGGCCAATACGAGAGGAACAGTAGGCCAACACTAGAGGAACACAAGACTAACAGTAGGCCAATACGAGAGGAACACTAGGCCAACACTAGAGGAACACAAGACTAACAGTAGGCCAATACTAGAGGAACAGTAGGCCAACACTAGAGGAACACAAGACTAACAGTAGGCCAATACGAGAGGAACACTAGGCCAACACTAGAGGAACACAAGACTAACAGTAGGCCAATAGTAGAGGAACAGTAGGCCAACACTAAGCCAACACTAGAGGAACACAAGACTAACAGTAGGCCAATACTAGAGGAACAGTAGGCCAACACTAGAGGAACACAAGACTAACAGTAGGCCAATACTAGAGGAACAGTAGGCCAACACTAGAGGAACACAAGACTAACAGTAGGCCAATACGAGAGGAACACTAGGCCAACACTAGAGGAACACAAGACTAACAGTAGGCCAATACTAGAGGAACAGTA
>CM035792.1:1147548-1192548 GCA_020466265.1 Siphamia tubifer | reverse complement strand
GACTAACAGTGACCCTGGTCTGACTAGCACTAACACTGACCCTGGTCTGACTAGGACTAACACTGACCCTGGTCTGACTAGGACTAACAGTGACCCTGGTCTGACTAGGACTAACACTGACCCTGGTCTGACTAGGACTAACAGTGACCCTGTGAATGACTTTGAATATACAAAGAAATGTCTTCACCGTTTAGAGGTCACTCAAAGCCTTTGAACAGGGTCACTGTTAGTCCTAGTCAGACCAGGGTCACTGTTAGTCCTAGTCAGACCAGGGTCAGTGTTAGTCCTAGTCAGACCAGGGTCACTGTTAGTCCTAGTCAGACCAGGGTCAGTGTTAGTCCTAGTCAGACCAGGGTCACTGTTAGTCCTAGTCAGACCAGGGTCACTGTTAGTCCTAGTCAGACCAGGGTCACTGTTAGTCCTAGTCAGACCAGGGTCACTGTTAGTCCTCGTCAGACCAGGGTCAGTGTTAGTCCTCGTCAGACCAGGGTCAGTGTTAGTTAGTGTTAGAATTATAATATTAAAATAGTGTATTTTCTGGACTATAAGGTGAACTGAAAATACTTTATTTTACTCAAAGTGTGCCTCATATATGGATTAATTCCATTTGTGCTTAATGACTGGGAATTTTTACTTTGTATCTAATAATTTGGACTTTTTATCTAATAATTTAGACTTTTTATCTAATAATTTGGACTTTTTATCTAATAATTTGGACTTTGTATCTAATAATTTGGACTTTTTATCTAATAATTTGGCCTTTGTATCTAATAATTTGGCCTTTGTATCTAATAATTTGGACTTTTTATCTAATAATTTGGACTTTTTATCTAATAATTTAGACTTTTTATCTAATAATTTGGACTTTTTATCTAATAATTTGGACTTTTTATCTAATAATTTGGACTTTTTATCTAATAATTTGGCCTTTGTATCTAATAATTTGGACTTTTTATCTAATAATTTGGACTTTTTATCTAATAATTTGGACTTTTTATCTAATAATTTAGACTTTTTATCACATCGTTTTGACAGCAGTAAATAAAGGTGGAAAAAGCATACACAAATCCTGAATATGTGTATTATGAATTAAATTTCAGTGCTGTTGAGTCACCTCTAAATGTTATCCAAATCTGATTTAAAAAAAATAATAATCTCCCCAGTTTTTCTATGTATTTATTGGAATACCTTAATGGGGTGAGAGTACGACTTTTCAAAAGATGAAAAATAAGGAGCACCCTCATCAGGATGGTTGTTTAAATATTAGTTTTATTAAAGCTTCTATATGTATTTTATACCAAATGACTCTTGTAACAGATTGGAGGGATGAAAGCGGGGACATTTGACACTTACCCATCACATTCTGCTGATCCATTCTCTATTCCACGTTCCAAAGTCAACAATCAAGAACCGATCTTCCATCCGGCTCCTGGTCCTAAGAGCACCCCTGTTCAGAGCATTATCACCACCAACATTAACAGGTTATTTACAATCTTTATTTTTACTTCGACAGTATTATGGAAAACATAAACAAAAATAAAGCAAAATGCAAATGAATGAAAAGGACCTGACCTTAATAAAGTAAAGTAATATGGACCCAAATGACCCAAATGTGAACAAATTAACCTCCCACAAATGTAATATATTGGCAGACGACTGCTATTACATTACATTTATGGGTTATTATGTTTGTGGGTTTTTTATAGTGATATGTAAAATGGCTGTGTTTGCTTTGTCTCAGGAGTGTGCACTCTGGAAACTACACATCAAACATCCCAGCTGTGATGACGTTCTGACTACAATATCTAACACTTCCCCAGAAATAGAATTAAATTCTGTCTTTTACATGATTTTAAATGTACCAAAAACATTTAGGTTTGAAGCTTGGATCACAACCTTTAGTCCTCGTTTGGGGACAAATATTTCACACCTTTATTGGAGAAAATAAATGTTGACCACTGCAAAGGACATCCCATAAAGATTTAAAAATACATCTGAAAAAAACTGTTGCATTGTATTGTTTCAAAAAGAGAAATTAATGAACATAAAAAGTCCAAATGTGTACTTTTTCCTGGGTCTAAAATAAAATAATATCCATAGACATATAATCCAACTGTATGTTTTTCATGTGTTTGACATTTTCTTTTGTTTGTTTTTTTAATCCATTTGAAAATGAATTCAGTATCAAACCAGTCCCAATGTTCCACTACAAAGGTCATGTGACAAAAATAAATAATGTGTGAAAAATAAATGCTGCAACATGATCCTTTCAACTATAATAGTGACATGTTTTTTCCTCTGGGTGTCAGGAGGATCATGACAGTCCAGCTTCAGTACAACTCTTGTGTAGACATGAGCTGACATTCTGGAATTCTTTCTTGGCTTTGTATTGGGAAAGTCTATAATATTGTTTTTGTCAAATAAACAATAACATACAAGAACTGAAATGAAACCGTCTGTTTATTCTAATCATATATTAGCATTTCTAACATTTATAAGCATGGACTGTTTTCTGACGCACTGACGTAGACAATGATTGTTGTTTTATTCTATTCTTTCACTGGATGGTTAGTTAGTTAGTTAGTTAGTTAGTTAGTTAGTTAGTTAGTTAGTTAGTTAGTTAGACACACCTGACACACACTTGAGAGGACCGAACTAAACTCATGGCCCAGTCAAAAGTAGTTCCACCACAAAAGTCGTGGAAGTTCCGACAGTGGAAACATGCCTTTAGTTTCTTTGTGGAGACAGTGTTCCACTCAGTAACTTGTCTCCTCTTTGGCTGTGGGTAAAGCCAGTGGATCCATCCTTTTGTCCACAACGTGATGGGAACACACAGAAACATTGTGCGGTGGATTTTTTAAATTCAATGCCTTCATCCAGGCCAGTGATTCAGAGTCACCATCAGACTTGTGAAAAAATGAAAACAACGGAGGGCATGAAAATGCCTCTTCTGGCAGGTTTGTGGTGAAATCACTCTCTACCCACTCGTTCAGGTGGTTTCTCACCTTTTTACAACCAATGACAGCACACGTAGTTCCCAAACCAGTTTCCTGTTGAAGTTGTCCATTCTTTTTCTCACTGAATCACTGTGTTTATATCGGAGTTAACTAGCAAAACAAACCGGAGGAGCCAGGAAGGAAGTGAAAAGTACATGCGGGAGGAATTCAGGAAGTAAAGTGGAAAGGGGTCAAAAACGTGTCTCCGCCCCTTCCGGGAGGCCCATGGGGCCTGAGATTGGAAAGTTATTGAGTGGTATTCAATGGGAAATAAAGTGCTAAATGGTATCTGGTTTGTCATGTGACCTGAATCACACACATGTTGTACCTCACAATAAATGATAATTATTGAACGTACATTTCAACTTCTTCTGTTAACCAACGGATGATTCATTTGCGAGTAAAACCCATTAATAATTTGGACTACACACATATAACGTCACCACAGACTTCACACCATAGCTGAGTGGAGTGTGACGTCATATATGCGACGCATTGTAGTCTGTTACAAAGTCCACATAAAACCGAATGTAACGTTTGCTTCTCATCAAAACTGGGTCATTTTTATTAACTGCTATCATATGTTAATTTCAGAGCACTTGTCAAACAGAATCAGAATTTTGCTCGACTTTCCATTCAGTCCATTCCAATTTTTTGCAAGCTAAGCACCCATGGACCCGAAGTAGAAGGGCGTGACACAGCCTCTCCATAGGCTCCCTATATGGAGTCTAAGTCTCCGCCCCTTCCGGTCGGTCCACTGGGCCTAAGTTCGGAAAAAGACTGAAAAAAAAATCTGATAAATTGATTTCAATCATTCTTAGTTAACATATATGATAAGCCCAAATATCATTTCCCCACAAACGTAATAATTATTACGTTTGTGGGAAAATTAGGTGTTTCACTTGTGGTAGGCGACTGCTATTATGTTTGTGAGAAAGTTGTTAAATTTGGATTATTACACTCTCCTCTTACTACGTGAATCATCGTTTCAACTCAATTTCCCACAATGCACAGCGGCACGTGTACTGCATAAATCTTTCCGTGACTTCCGCTCGCTCTCTCTTCATCCGCGGTCACCATGAGGGTTAGACTGTGCTTCGACCCTTCGTGAAATGTCGTGAGTTTTAGCGTTTTCTTGTTTTTTGCCTTTTAAAATAAAAATGGTAATTCAATGTATTTTTTACAAGAGAACTCACTCACCAGAAAGTGGAGGTTTGATGACCCAAGTTGTGTTATTTATAACGGGAGCTCGCGACACTTTGTGTGCAGGAACATAGTTTTATGCTAAATGACTTGTTTTAAAAAATATATATATTTATGAGAGAACCCAGGTTTAGTGACAGCTAGGGTTGTATTAATGCATGTTCCCTTATGGTGCAAGTGTAGTTTTATCAAGTTAACAAACGGTAGGGAAGAGACCGGAAAGTAAAGCATGTGGTTAGCATTGTCGGCTAACTCTACAGGCTAAACCATGCTTATTACAAAGGTGTATTCATGATAAATAAGCATCCTGGAGTTAATTCTGAAATTACTTTTTTATTAGGAAAGAAAAGTATAGAATTGTTAAAAAAAACGATGCAGTAGCTACATGCAGTATTTATATTGTACGTATACATAAACGAAGCAAAAAAAATGCACATTTACAATAAAATATTACATTTTGTACAGTTTCTATTTATTTTTTGTTCAGAGGCAGAAACTATTTTAACACAAATCTCCAGTTGAGAAAATGAGTAAAAGGCTAACCTTGCACTTATGAATTCAGATGTGTAAGAAAGTAGTAATACTCTAACTGTACAGTTTTTGGTATCCGTTCCTAAGTATTTGTTGTGGCAACTTTACTTTTACTCCCTACATTTTTATAGAAATATCTGTGCTTTATACTCTTGACACTTATTGTCAGAATAGACTCATTAATTTTTTTATAAATTTTTTTGAAAAATAAGTTGTAAATCAGAAGTTGACCAACTATATAATTTAATTTTTATTTGTAATTATGATCTCATTATTTTTACATTTTTCTCATCTTGAGTTTTTATCTCATAATTATCCTTTTTTAAAAAAAAAAAAAAAACAACTATTATTTCTGACTTTTTAATGTTTCCTAAATGTCCTGTCCGTATGGACTAAACTGAGTACCAAGACCCAATAAAACACATCTACAGTAACTCACTTTTAAAGGCTTTATTTTTAGTTTTTCTGTCTTAAATACGTATTTCATTCATAGCATAAACAGTTTTACTTTATTACAAATGAGAAGTTGTACTTTCTTACCTTGACTTAAGTAGAGGAGTTGAATCAGTATTACCAGAGTATTTTTCCACATACGTACAGAATGTGAGCACTTTGACCACATATCATCATCATCATCATCATCATCTTTTATTGAAAGGATAAACCCCTTGAGATGTCGTATCTCATTTTCGATGGGGTCCTTAGGGGCCACATAAATATGGTGGAATTTAACTTGAATAATAAATTATAAAGAAAATACTCCTTTTGCAGCTCCTTGTCATAAGTAGTAGAACCAAATAAAACATTCTGCAAATGTAACTGAAAAGTTTCACAAATGTGGTCAAGTATAAAATGGCTCTTGTGCAAAAACTACTGGACCAATAACTATTTCAGAAAAGGTGCGAGGTGGTCCAGAATAGATCCCATTAAATTTGGTTGAATGTAGGTCAAATGTCAGACCCAAATAATTTTCTATGTAAGACATGGGGCTAATGAAGCAAAATATTTGTGCTGAACTGTTCTAAACTCTGACTCCTGATGGTGAATTCATCTTGTGTTCTCAGACATGCTGGCTATTGTAGTTAGAACCATGGGGTAAAGTCAATGTCTGCTGCCTCACCTGAAGGTAATTAATACTATTATTCCAAGTGCTTTTCTAGTTTAAAAACTAAACATCCTGGAGCCCAGACCTAGTGAAGTGACAATTCCAGTTCCTATCGGTAGATCCATTCCAGCTCTCAGTCAGCTGTCCAGACACTGCATCTGGGTCAGTGTTACAGCGCTGGTAGAGGAAGTCTCTGTACTTGGTCCTCAGCACCGCAGGGTCTGTTTTAGATTCTGCTGCTGCTGAGACGCTGCAGAGCATGGCTCACTGAGAGTGGCCTGTCCTGCACCCACAGCAGGACAGGCCTAGTTGAGGGCCCAACATGTACGAACAGAACTGCTTTTAACTCAGCCAGTCGAGTATTAACATCTGACTTTGCATCATATTTCAACAACTCTGTTACACAGCACCCTCATTATGAACCCTGAGACCCAAACGGCCACCAATGTGTTATCTACTGGTTGTAAAATGTCAAATAACATTTAAATAATTGATGTAAAAGGTTGTTGTTATCTTTTCATAGTAGTCGGATACAATTAATTTCTACATTCACAGGCTTTGTAGGAACTTGGAACATTAATTTGCCAAATAAAACCTTTGGAGGTTAATCAATGACAGTGGATGAAAATGATTTTATGTTGAGTGAATACTTTTGTGGATAAAGTCACTTTTGGCTGAATCCCAGTTCACCCCATGGCTCCTGTTTTGAGTGTCACCAGGATTTTTCTACAATGCAACAGTAACCGGGACAACTGGACACTATGCCTTCGTTAAATCTAGTGAACGGCCATCCCATAAGTCACAGAAACAACCCAGATGTGTTAACTGTAACTGGAAGTGACTCCTAATTAAGACGGGAACAGGTCAATGGACAGGAAAGGACGGGGAGATATAAATGAACCTCGACACCCAGATGATAAAAACAAATGCAGTTATGTCAAAATGACTTTTTATCTGCACCAACTGCCCCAATAAAGATGTTTTCTTGCATAAATACAAAAATATTACGCAAGGAAATATGCTTAAAACACAGCGTAGTGGCTCTAATGACGATGTCGTATTTTAAACTGACAGCATAACAGCTCTGGTCACAATCCTGGTGTTGTATAACCCTCAAAATGAAGATTTTCCAGGAACACAGTACAATTCTGTTTGAATAATTGGCAAGATGGAGGTAAACACCCCAAAAAATGCAGCTATGTTTATGAAAGGGTGGGGGGGGGCTAATCATTTGACCAACAGTTTATAGGTGCATTTGTACAGTAACTGCAAAAAAGATTTAACAGATTATTCCAGCTATTTGAACACATGGCAAATACTTTAAAAAACAAAGTTGCATCTGTTAAAAGAATAACCCAGAGGTGAATTGGGATTAGCTTTTACATCATCTGTGTAAATATAAACCTAACTGTCCCTAAAGCTCCTCAAATATTGTTTAGTGAATGTGGAAGAGTTGGAGAAATGGTTGAGCATTGTCAATTATAACATGTCTTATTTTTTGTTTTTGTTTTTTTAGGACAGATCTACAGGCTGATGGCAGGTGAGTAACGAGCAGGTTTTTTGTTTTTAATGGTCATCGTCACACTAGTTAATGCCAGGTCTAATTTTCTTCCCTCGAAGTCTGGGTACAAAATGTAAAACTGCTGAAACTCCTACTTTTATGATGATGTACACTGAACACGTCTGTTAATGTGGGTCTACATTAATGTGGGTTAAATGCATTCATTTGAATGGATACAAACGTTCAGTAACTGATGCACTCAGACTGTACATGTTGGCGTATCGATACGCATCCATCCCTAATGTAAACACATTCGTATTGAGTTTTTTTCACAGTGGGGAAAGTGATTTGTGTGTAAACAAAGATAGTGGATAATTAGTGATGGCAAAATTTAAACGTTTTGTTCAGAGGTCTGGATCAGTGTCATGTGACTGTTCCATTCTGCGCCCAATTGTTTTGAAGCGCGAGTCGTTTCAGTAAATGAATACAAATCCATGTATGGTTAATTAGTAATTCTGTTTCATAATAAAACTGTTTTATTCTTTTCTAAACGTAGCTACGGTCATGGGTTAATCCTGCTGAAGGAAATGAACAGATGTCAGATTTTATCACAGTTTCCACTGATGCAGATGTGACTGTCACTGACTTAACTGGTGTTTCTAGATGTCTGTTACTGAGGTACAAGTGTGAAAAGATGAACCAAATGTTATGTGCTGTGATGATAGAAAATATAACACATCATGCTGACTTTTATAAACCATGGTGAACTTTGAACCCTGAGCACGTAGTAACAGACCCAGAACACAATGTCTGTGTTTGTCTTTTCTAACCTGCACTGTTTGTCCTGCAGCTCGTGGACCACTGAAGACCTCCAGCAGTTAACAGTAGGTGTGTATTGATGACCATAAATGTACACGAGTAGTAACTAATGCAACCCAATCCTGTACTGCCATCTCAGAGACCCCACCCTCTGTTGTGGAATCTTAATATTGGGAGAGAAAACATCAGGGCTTTGGCACAGGTTTAAGTAAAAAAAAACTATTTACCAAAACCTGACTGAAGATCTGAAACAGCAAGAAAATCCTAGTGTGATGAGGAAGACTTAATAAATATTTGCTGAGTTTTCTAATTGTTTTTGTCTTCACATGTTCCCAGGCTGGTCTGGATGAACAGGCCGTTTGTGCTACACCATCAACCTGTAAGACCTGCAAAAATAAAACTATTGTTACTCTGACAAGCTTTAAATCATCCTAAAATAGACCCATTTTTATGTATTCTAAGGCTAAAGCACATTTTACCCCTAACCCTTTCAAATGTCTCTATCAGGGGTAGGGCCTGAACTGGGACACCCCTTCATCAGTTCACTCCACCAGTTGTTACGTAACAAAAAAACCACAGCTTTAACCACAACTACACTAACATGTCTGCTGCTGTAGTTTTTGTTCTCCTGGATGTGAACACATTCATCTGCGTCCAATCAGAGAAGAGCGATGTATCCACCAATTACTAACCTTTACGGAAATAGCGTTTTATGGAGAAAATGACCAAGACGCATTAAAAAGTCAAAATTCCCAGTGACTAAGCACAACCAGATTTGATCTAAACATAAGGAGGACTGGTTTTGGAGAAAATTAGGCTTTTAAATGCACCATTCAGTCCAGAAAATATGGTAATGAATGCGTCCAATCACAGTAGTGCTACGCTCAACAGATTAGTCCATTTTAAGTAAATAGCATTTGTTTATATAGAAAATGGTCGTTACACGTTTTGATAAAGTCAAACTTTATACAACAGTTATCACAACTTAAAAAACGTAATTAAAAATACCTTTTGTGTACTTTTGTAGATGTCACCATTTTTAAAATGATTTGCATTGTATTCTGGGAAATGTCTTGTACCCCTCTGTTGGGGTCTGCCTCTACAAAAAAATATTTTTTTTGGGGGGGGGGGTAGAATGTTAAACTGCATGCATGTGTTTTTTTGGATGTTTGTCTTTGTCAGCAATACTACATAAATGTCTGAATAAAGTCAATGAATTTAAAACCTTTGTCCACTTATCTGTACATCAAAGTAAAAAATGTTCTGCCAGTTATTTTCATGTATTTGCAGAAAAATTTTGACCACTTGTTTACCTCCACCAAGAAGGTATTACATTCAGGTTTGTCTCGGCAGGATTACGCAAAAAGTTCTGAACAGATGTTTATGAAAGGGTTGATAATGGGTCAAGGAAGAACCCATTAGATCTTGAGAAATGAAGGTTAAAGGTCAAAAGCAAAAACACTGATTCAGACCAGATACAGATGGATCAACACTGAAGGCTCAATCACGTCACATTAAGCCTTGACTGTCTTTGTCATTAGTTCGTCGTTGTGGACCACGTCCAACACGAGGCTTAAAAACTCACTGATCACAAGGTGAGTCAAACCTTTGAGCTCTAATTTGACCCCTGAGCATGGATGAAAACTTACTCAATTTTGCACACACTTAAGTTTGAACAATTGGGAGTATTCAGTTTCGTAAAAGTTGGTAAAGAAATGCGTCTATGGCGCCCTAGAAAACTTGGCTATGAAAAGAAGTACCCATGTTTGAACTAAACCAACAGGAAGTCTGCCGTCTTGGATTGAAATAAAAAAAACTTGAGTCATGGTTTTTGCTGTCGTATTTTGATGAACTCATCAGGCCGTTGGGCCAAATGAAAACCCTAGACAAATGGGGCATGAAGTTACCCAAATTTTTTTGGTAAAAATTTCGTTTTTTGTGCTACGATGTTAAGTCTTCAGGAAAAATTACTGCTACATAAATTGCTTTAGCTTGGATATACAAACACCAGTTTGGCTAAAATTTGACTGACATTTGAAATGTCACTCTAGCGCCCCCCTACCTATTTATACAAAAGCACAAGTTTCTGGGAGATTGTGGCACCCACCCGTATGATGTCTCAGTTAAGAAGTTTTAGACTGGAGTTTCATCTTTGCTCATAGCATTTCTTAAGCTGCTCTGAAGCAGAGCCATGAGTGTTTGTGCGACTGTCCATCATCCATAAACATACAAGTACCTCAGATAGACTTGTCATTTTCCTCTGCTTTTACCTTTAGATATTCAAATAGTGTTTAATATCTCTTACATATTGATGTAATGTTAGAGCTTCTTGTTTTTGCTAGTGTTTATCTGTGTACAATAACTCTGTCATGGACAGATTTCGATGGAACTTTCAGGATAACTTGGGAATGATGAGGACCAATCAATTTGATTTTGGTGAAGACATTCTGGGTTACTTTGAATTATACTCAATTTACCACAATGTCAAATAAGTGAGCCAGGACCTCTTCCAGATCTTCACCAAAATTGAATTCAATTCCATCAGAGCATCAGGTAGTGTTCTTTTATTTGCGTCGTTATAAAAATATTCATTAGGGATATTTTGTCTTGTAAAAAAATGATGTAACCCAACAGCACATCAGTTCCAGGCCATCTTCTGTCGACTCATGGGACAGTGGCAGCACTGGATGAACCTTTGGAAGAGCACCCTTCTCTATTTCACAACATTTCATCGATTGTCAGACCAGTTACCTCCCACTCAGTTTGGTGGAAAATGTTCTGGTGCATTTGTGGTGGTTTTTATCTTGACCGAACCAAGAGATGATTAAACAGAATCCATGAACATAAAAATGCTTTCAGAAAGGCTCATCTAGATTATATGGTTAAATATTTTCATAGTGCACAACAATCCTAATGGTTGAAGGTCCAGAAACTATATAACCCGTTTCCACTTTACTTCCTGATTATGCTGTTCACTTCCTGTCTGGCTTCTCCGGTTGACTTTACATGTTAACACCGATTAACACCAAGTGATTTAGTCAGAAAAATTATGGACAACAACAAGCGGGAAAGTGGCTCGGGAACTACGTGTGCTATCGTTGGATGTAGAAGCTGAAGAAAACATCTGAACGAGTGGTTAGATAGTTTTAACCACAAACCTGCCACAAAGAGACAATGTCCATGTCCTCCTTTGTTGTCATTTTTTCACAACAGACTCTGAATCACGCGCCTGGATGAAGGCCATAGGCGTCATTTTCACCGGGGACATGTCCCCCCCCCCACTTTTAAAATGTTTATCAATTCATTACTTCTCGGAAAAAATGGTAGTCAGGAGAAACCAGCCTAGATGTGGAGTTGAATTGTCTATTCTGAAATGTACAGTATTGATGATTATATGGGGACATCTAGTGTTGAATCTGCAGGTTGTAAACATTCACAATGTGAAAACGCAAAAAGGTTTAATTTGTCACAACGGGCCACTGTACAAAAATGGCGGACAGTGTACACACAAGGCGTACCGAAGAACGGTGCGCTTGGGGGATTAGCAAAGGCTAATGTAAGAATGATATGTTAGCTTGAATAATAGAATGCACTATGTCAGTGGTCCTCAACCTTTTTATTACAGTGGACCGGTCAGCGTTTTACAATTTTACCATGGACCGGGGGGGGGGGGGGGGTTAATTCCATAGTCCAACTCCTGGTATTGTCTGTTAAAAACTTTTCTTTTCTTGGAAGTTGGACGCTCTTCTTCCGTCTCTTCAGTTTCTTTTTCCTCTTCGAAAAGAAACTTTCCAAACACATCTGTTTTTTTACTTATTTTGCTAACATGGGTTACATTTTTGGTATTCCAGTGACAGAAGTGGTGTTTCCATTAGTTTTTCGCAAAACAATGTCAATATTCCTCAAATTTCGACAAAGTATATTTGTGCTTTGACGGTTGTTCTAGGCAGGGGTGTCGTAACTCTCATGAAATATAATCCCACCACATTTCACTGCTGTCACCTTCGGGGTTTCAAATCACTTGACCGCAATATTACCCTGATATTAGCGTGAATGAATCGGCTAATTCTCTCGTCAGTAAAAGTCATTGGTGAACTATTTAAAGGCACTAACAGAAAACAAACCACCTGTCTCACCTTATAAGGGTCTGTACATGTGGTCCCTACGTTGTCAGATCGAAATATTATGTGTAAATGTACTCTGCACTTAACAACAAATTATAAACAGTCAATGGTTGTCATGGTTACACTGACTGCTTTCATTTTCACTCCGAGAGAAGTGGCCATGTGACTATGTAGTCACATCCTGTGACATATACTGCGGAAAAAGTGTTTCCATGGCACTTTATCGATATATTACAATATCGAAATGTCTGAAAAACCACCCCATGAAAGCGTGAAAACTTTTTTTCGATATTTGAGTGCTTTTTTTTAAATTCAGGTGTTTTCATTACGAGTTTTTATAGCGATATTCATATTTTGCGAATTCCCAAGGAAAATGGAAAAGCTAATGACGAAACCAACAGAATCCGGTCGTTTTTCAAAATAAAAGATTGTTCAGACTCGGATAATAAATAAAGGAGAAATAATTAAGTAATTATTAGGCGGCCGCCGGCCCGGTACCAAATGATCCACGAACTGGTACCGGTCCGCGGCCCGGGGGTTGGGGACCCCTGCCTTACATCATACATATAGATACATAGTCGTACCCAGCACCTTTCACACCAAACTCAAGTTTAGGTTTATTGTCCTCAGCACTTAAAAAATCAAACTGACGCCCGTGATGAAGGCATTAAATCTAAAGAATCCACCACACAATGTTTATGTGTTCCCATCACCCTGTGGACAAAATACCAATCGAGGATAACCTGTTTCCAGAGTTATTTTTGGGATACACTGGCCTTACACAGCTGAAGAGGCTACGACTCACCCAGCTGACTACTAACTATTTCCCCAAAGTGACTTAAACTTCAATCTGATGCTAAGTTCATCAACTTTAGTTATGAAATGAAAGCTTTAGTTATGAAACTGTCAATACTGTTAATTGTCAAGTTGTCATACACTAACGTTACCACCGGTGTTTTGCTAAAACAGCTGATTAGCATCTAAGCTAATGTTCATAGACAGTAGAGCTGGATGTGTTTGTTTGATTGACAGGTTGCCTACTGTGTCTGTGTGTAGGGTTGACCCTTAAATACGGAATCGTCCCAAATTAAAAACAAACTTACGTCCAGTATTGAGCTGAACTTAAGCGAGACAAAATTATTTTGCCATTGATGATTATATAAAAAATCAGAGGTCTGTAAATCTGATAGGATTCACCATAGTGTCCTGTATTTCCCCTCACAGAGTTGGCAGGTGTGTGTGTGTGTGTGTGTGAGAAAACAATGTATTTTATATATATATTATATATATATATATATATATATATATATATATATATATATATATATATATATATATATATATATTGCACAAGTGAGCATCAGATGCGGCATTTACCAAGGAGATGCTCTGTCCCCCCTGCTGTTCTGCACTGATATCAAGACAAGGAAACTCCTTACCATGCATGGAGGGTTCCACCCCAAGTCCAGTGTCCTGAGGCTGTACACTACGCGAAAGGAAGGGGGGCCGAGGACTAGTAAGTGTCAGAACTACTGTCCAGGAGGAAATGGCGAACCTCCAGGAATATATCAAGAAAATGTCCCCAATGACCAACTGCTAAGTGAATGCCTCAGGCAACAAAAGCCCAGTAAAGTCGAGGAACCAGAGGGGCTATCATGGAAGGACAAACCCTTGCATGGCGTGTACCATCGACAAATTGAGGAAGTGGCTGATATGGAAAAGACATACCAGTGTCTGGAAAAGGCTGGACTAAAGGACAGCACAGAGACACTACTCATGGCTGCACAAGAACAAGCCCTGAACACCAGAGCAATACAGGCCGGGGTCTACCACATCAGACAGGACCCCAGGTGTAGGCTGTGTAGAGAAGCCCCTGAAACAGTCCAGCACATCACAGCAGGTGTAAGATGGTGGCAGGTAAGGCATACATGGAGAGGCATAACCAGGTAGAGGACATACTGTACAGGAACATCTGTAAAGAGTATGGACTGGAGGTCAAGGGTCAAGATGGGAGAACCCCCCAAAGGTGACAGAGAACAAACAGGCCAAGATCCTGTGGGACTTCCAGATCCAGACTGACAAGATGGTGATGGCCAATCAGCCTGACATAGTGGTGGTGGATAAACATGAGAAGACAGTGGTGGTGATAGATGTAGCAGTCCCCAGTGATAGCAACATGAGAAAGAAAGAACATGAGAAGAGAAGAGAAATACCAAGGGCTGAAAGAGGAGTTAGAGAAAATGTGGAGTGTGAAGGCAACAGTGGTACCAGTAGTGATGGGGGCATTAGGGGCAGTGACCCCCAAGCTGGGACAATGTCTCCAGCAGATACCAGGAACAACATCAGAGATCTGTGTCCAAAAGAGAACATTGTTAGGAACAGCTAAGATCCTGCACAGAACCCTCAGGCTCCCAGACCTCTGGTAGAGGACCCGAGTCTGAAGGAGACACCGCCCAGGTGGGAGGGTCCTCTGGTAGAGGACCTGAGTCTGAAGGAGACACCGCCCATGTGGGAGGGGCCTCTGGTAGAGGACCCGAGTCTGAAGGAGACAGCGCCCAGGTGGGAGGGGCCTCTGGTAGAGGACCCGAGTCTGAAGGAGACACCGCCCAGGTGGGAGGGGCCTCTGGTAGAGGACCCGAGTCTGAAGGAGACACCGCCCAGGTGGGAGGGGCCTCTGGTAGAGGACCCGAGTCTGAAGGAGACAGCGCCCAGGTGGGAGGGGCCTCTGGTAGAGGACCTGAGTCTGAAGGAGACACCGCCCAGGTGGGAGGGGCCTCTGGTAGACGACCCGAGTCTGAAGGAGACACCGCCCAGGTGGGAGGGGCCTCTGGTAGACGACCCGAGTCTGAAGGAGACACCGCCCACGTGGGGCGAGAGGAACATTTTTTTTTTTTTTTAGTGCTTAAATGCAGATACTGATCCTCCTCAGAGGCTGTCAGATTGTCCATAACTTTCCTGTCTATTCCAATGGAGTCTCACAAAATGCTAGCAATCGAAGTCTGTTCTTATCTTCCGGACGGAAGTAGCTTGCATATGTGGATAGTAATGGCGGCGCCCAGGGTTTGAGGCGTGAACTTGTCTATATGTACCCTTTGTAGTAATTTAACTCCGCCCCTAAGTGAAGAAATGGAGTTCGGTCCAAAATACATGAATGAAAATCAATCTGTGCATTCACTCATTTTTCAAAGTAAAACCACTAACAAGTCAATTCTTTATTAGTTTCCAAAACCAAAATGAAAAGACAGTGATGCAGTTGTTCAGTTTTCCTTTTTGTGTTTTAATGGAAAAAAACAGATAGAGGCCATTTTCCGTTTTATCCAATTGTTACCTGAAGCAAAGTCCTGAAGCAAGTTGAATAAACTGGAAATGACCTTTGACCCACAGTGAAACTCAAAGGGTCACCCTAAGAACTGAAGATATGACCATGGAGACCATGTCCTATGATCTTCAAGTCCAGTGAACATCTTTTAGTCAAGATTCATTTACGTTTTATTCCATTTGCTACAGGTCAAAATTAGATCAAATGGGAAATGGTTCAGTTTTTTCTGCTATTCATTCAAACAAAGGAACTGAAGGCAACACTGCATTTTTCATTTCAGAAACAGTTTTCATGGTCTTTGGTTTTATTTTGAAAAACAGACACTGCATCAACAGAAGCAGGTAACATGTAAATTCAATAATGAGCAATGAATTTGCTCATTTATCGTAATATTTTTTCAGACAGACTTTAATTCGTATATTAGCAGATGCACTAATGGCTCCAGCTCAGTTTAGACTAGGAAAGACATTTATATTCAGCCTTTAGGGCATATTTATTTAGGGAAAAAAACAGCACCCCCTTGTGGAGGGTAACAGACACAGTCATACACAGGTCAACTTGTCATTTACCCAATTATATTTGGTACATTTGAATGAGATGAGGCCAAATAGATAGAAAACATTACAGCAAATATTTTAGTGACATTCAAAATTGGTGTGAGGCACGAAAAGATGCATTTGATTCACATCAAACTGAATATGATGGTTTTAGTAAACTCAACATTGGTCAGGGAGGAACTGTACCATGTCCCACATATGGGCCTTAAAGAGTTTGTCAACGACATGGAACGACACAGTCACTGAAGACGAATGCTGCTTCCTGTTGCACCCAAGAGCAAGAAGTTTGTTGTCCAGATGCAGCTGCACACTGGCTCCAGTCTACCAGAACACAAACCAGTATTTAGTTCCCAACCTGTGACCGAGCCGATCACCTCTGCATGGAGAACAGTCCTGTGGAAGGTGTACTGTATGCTAACCCTTTACCATTCTGAGCTAGCCTAGCACTGCTAGCTATTCCTTCCATATATGGGTCTAGTGGTGCTTCATAGTCAGAGGAGGCGGGGCTAAAAGGTTGTCTTTCAAATCCTCTGTATGCAATAGGACGGTACTACAACCAATCAGTGTAATCTTTAGGATGACGTAGTTAGAGCGCCTGAAAGTTGACGGAGGAGTCTGGAGAAAATTAGGAATGACTAAACAAAATGGTGGATTATGGAGCTGAACGACTGTTGTCGCTTCTGTAAAAAGAATTTAAAGATTGTTGATGTTTTCTCACATTCTTCACTCATCTGTGATAAAAGGAAATCTACACCTGTTATATTGTTTCTCTCTGAATCGTTGCAGCGTCACTTTGTTACACCTGTTTCAGAGTCGGCTAGTTTCAGGGAAATCTACCCAAAAGTTAGAGTGTAACTACTAGTGTTGTGCGGGCTACCCACTGGCCAGTGGATATCCACGGGTGACCCGCGAGTCGGGCGGGCTGGGTCGCAGTATTAATACATATTGCGGATGCGGGTGGGGCGGGTCAGGGACGATCAATACCCGCTGAGGTGTGTGTGTGTGTGTGTGTGTGTGTGTGTGTGTGTGTGTGTGTGTGTGTGTGCTCGGCTCGCGCATGTGCAAGCCCGTCACTTCCTGTTTTGAATGCTTTTTTATCCCAACTTTTTGTTATTTGTTATTAGCGCCAAATCTCCCTGAACACTCAGAGATAAGAGTGAAAATGTGGGACTTGATCAGGGAGAAGATTAAAACAGGCGATGCGAAGGTTGTACGGAAACGTTGTATGTGTTGGCTTTATAGAGTGATGATGTGGGTGGAGTCTATTTTATGTGCTGGAGTGCATATTGAGACGTTAGAAAGGAGGCAAAAATGATGCTTCATGACTTTTAACATTAGAAGCACAAGGTAAAGATGCTGCGAATGTACTATGTGAGTTTAGAGACAAATTTAAGATCGCGGGTTGATAGCGGGCGGGTTGGGTTTATCCATACGTGACATCATGCGGGTTGGGCGGGGCGGGCCTAGCCACGTCTTGGGTTTGGGCGGGGCGGGTTTCTGTAAAACCCCCTAACCGTGCATTACTAGTAACTACATTACAGTAGAACTTTGAATGTGCTGCCACCAGGGGCAGATCTATGAGCGGGCAGGGCCCACCCGCATTGGGGGGGGGGGGTCTAAAATAATTTAGACTTTTTATCTCATAATTTAGACTTTTATGTCATAATTTAGACTTTTTATCAAATAATTTAGACTTTTTATCTGATAATTTAGACTTTTTATCAAATAATTTAGACTTTTTATCTGATAATTTAGACTTTTTATCAAATAATTTAGACTTTTTATCTCATAATTTAGACTTTTTATCTAATAATTTAGACTTTTATGTCATAATTTAGAATTTTATGTCAAAATTTAGACTTTTTATCAAATAATTTAGACTTTTTATCAAATAATTTAGACTTTTTATCTGATAATTTAGACTTTTTATCAAATAATTTAGACTTTTTATCTGATAATTTAGACTTTTTATAAAATATAGACTTTTTATCTCATAATTTATATATTTTTTATTTATTTATTGTTGCTGTCTCTGACGAGGAAGTGGTCAAATTATGTCCCCATCATTATTACAGTGGTTTTCAGTGTTGCTGGACTTCCAGAGTCTTCCAGGAGTGGAACTGAGACCAGGGGCAGGTCTGAAGGTCTGTGGGCGGAGTCTGGAGCTATGTGGGCGGAGTCTGCTCTTTAACACTTTCTTCTGAACACAACCACAGATTTTTTTACTCACGTCTTCAGGGCGAAAGTGGAAATAAAGCTGGTAAGTGTTTGCATGTCTGTTCTTTTACTGTAATAATGAGTCACATTCAGTTCAAACAGTGAAAGTTGACTTAGTTAAACTGAACCATGTTTGGACAAAATGCTTGGTTTGCAAAAACTAAACGGATGTTTTCATCACGAGTCTCTGCGTCCTGATAAAAAAAAAAAAAAAGGACAGAATCAAAAACTGCTGAAGTTTTACTAAAGAAAACAACAAAAACTTTTATCTCACTTAAATCAGTTCAGTCCAAACTTCGGCACCGTTTCGGATCCAGTCCACATCCCCCGTGTTTCTTTCCTCTGGATCAGGATTCACTAGAACCGAACCGAACAGGTCTGACCTGTTCACTAACGGACTGGACCGGGTTCGTGTCTGTCCCTGGTCCAGCTCAGTTTATGCAGGTTCATGTCAGGTTTATATATATATATATATATATATATATATATATATATATATATATATATATATATATATATATATATATATATATATATATATATATATATATATATATATATATATATATATATATATATATATATTGACAGGGCCGGTTCTAATGTGGTGCCCTACGGGTGCAAACACCCCTCTTTCCTTTTTCTAAGTCACGCCCTTCTACTTCCGGTCCATGGTTGCTTAGTTCGCAAAAATGTGAATGGGAGTGAATGGAGCAAGTCAAGCTAAATTCTGATTCCGTTTGACAAGTGCTCTGATATTCACACATGATAGTGAAGTTAATAATAAATATTAATGTGTCATAGACAGACCAGCTGTTTATGATGATGATGGTATAATAATAATAATAATAATAATAATAATAATAATAATAATAATAATAATAATAATAATAATAATAATAATAATAATAATAATAATGGATTCGATTTCTATATTGCTTTTCAAGGCACCCAGAGCGCTTCACATTAGTGATCCATTATTCATTCACACTCACATGCTCCCTCTGGTGGTGGTAAACTACATATGTCATCACAGTTGCCCTGGGGCAGAAGACAGAAGCGTGGCAGCCATTTCTCTAACCACCACTGAACATTCATACGATGGGATGATGTGAAGAAAATGTGACGTTAGCTTTTATGTGGGTTAGCTTTTATGTGGGTTAGCTTTTATGTGGGTTAGCTTTTATGGGGGCTTAGTAAGAGACTACAGTGAGTGGAGGATGTGACGTCACATGTTCTCCAGTCGTGTAGTTTAAATTATTAACAGGTTTTATTCACAGATGAATCAGTCGTTCATTAACAGAAGCAGATGAAACATTAATAATTATTATTTATTATGAGGAACAACATGTGTGGGATTCAGGTCACATGACAAACCTGATACCATTTAACAGTTTATTTACCATTGAATACCATTCATTCATTTTACCATCTACGGCCCCATGAGCCTCCTGGAAGGGGCGGAGCCATAAGGTCCCCATAGTGTCCAACATATGATGGAGTACGTACTGACTGTCCTGCATAAATAATAATCAGAGGTGGTCAAAGTACTCACATTCTGTACTACAGTAGAAGTACAGTTACTTGTGTAAAAAATACTCTGGTAAAAGTAGAAGTACTGAGTCAACTCCTTTACTGAAGTAAAAGTAAAAAAGTACAACCTCTCAATTGTAATAAAGTAAAAAGTAAAACAGTTTTTTTTCTATGGATTCGTTTCACAGGAAATGTCATTAAATTAAAAAAATCATAAAAAGAAGATTAAAAAAGCAGAATAGAGATTAAAAAATATAAATCATGAGATAAAAAGTCAAAATTATGTCATAAAGTCATAATTATGATATAGTCTGTCGCAATTTCTGATTTATTGATTTACCACTTATTTTTCATTTTCATTTGTCACATTTGGTATAAAGTACAAATATTTATATAAAAAGAGTATAAAGTACAAATATTTATATAAAAAGAGTATAAAGTACATATATTTATATAAATGTAAAGAGTATAAAGTACATATATTTATATAAATGTAAAGAGTATAAAGTACATATATTTATATAAAAAGTTAGGGAGTAAAGGTAAAAAGTTGTCAGAAAAATAAATACTCCAGTAAAGTACAGATACCTAACAACTGTACTTAAGGGAAGTATTTCTTTTGAGTTATTTATACAACTGATAATAATCACTGTCAATGTTAAGTTTAATGATTATTTACCATATTTAATACCATATACTATAAGGTGCACTGTGAATGGTTTATTTATTTTTGTTATTTTTTTCATATATAAGGAGCATTAATTGAAGATAAACAATCACAATAACTCTAACTCGAAACAAAACACTCTGATTCTGATAAATCAAACTTTAAAAGTCAAAGTTATGTGATTAAAAAAAAAGTCCACATGATCAGAAAAAGTCTACATTTCCACTCATTAAACACTTACAGATTTAATCCATATATTAGTTTCACTGTCAGTAAATTAAAGTCTTTTCACTTCACCTTAAAGTCCAGAATATAATATAAAATAATATTAGAATTCTGTGGGACATCTGGTTGCCTAGGCGACCGCCTAGTCTGACTATGTCCAACACTGACCCTGAATACTGAGCAGTCCAAACAACTTCTACATTTCTGTTTATTTTTTTTATTTGTCGTTCCTTTTTTTCTGTGGTTGTTTTGATCTTTTTGTTCATATTTAAAGTTTAACAAACTGATTCTTTTTTTTTCCTTTTAGAAAATATCTGTGGAAAAAAAACTCACTTTTTGTCTCATTCCTTTATCTTGATTGTTTGGGTTTTTACAAGCAGTCAATATGTTGACATGCACTTAAATAAATTCTAATTATTGCCTAACTGATAAAAATCCACGTTTTCAAAGCCATGTAAACACCTTCATTTGCTGATAATCAACTCAAACTGCAGTTTTACAAATCACACAAGATATTTTTGGACTAATATGAACATTTTTTCTCCAGATTTTTCAGCCTTGTTTTGTGATTTTAATGTATTTAGATCTTTTCACTTCTGTGTGTAGGTATGGATTGAGTGGTGGTCTTCTGCAGTTGTGTTTACAGTGTTAAAATTATTGTTGCGTCAAAAATATGTTGCAAACGTAAAAAGGAGAACTTGCTCAGATTGTCTAATGTGGAATAATGTGGCCGGATGCTGACAGCAGTTGCAAAACACTGACACTAAAAACAGCTGACATCATAGCCGGAACAAGATGATGTTTTTTATTCACATTATTTTCTATCACATTACAATCATTTAAGAGTTCTGTTCCTAGTTTAGGGACATTTGGACCATAGAGAATAGTTTAAAAGTTAGAGGTTGGAGACGACAGTGGTTTAATCACTACTGACTCAAAAACATGTAAATGTAAGGAGTTAGTTACACATACAACATTACTGTAGTTTAATAGAGTTTTCACTTTACTGCAAAACTTCTCCATTTCAGCACTTACATATGTACATTCTACTCCTTACAAGGGATGAGCAATATATTTAATTAATGTAGTTAATTAAAAATTAATTAAATTCACTAAACCAATAAAAAACTGTTTACAAAATAGGGGGGAAAAATTACTAAATAAGGGAAAAAAGGTTAAAAAATAAAAAAAATAAATAACAAAATTCATGAAAAATGAGTGGAAATTAATAAAAACTGAATAAAATAGGCAACTAGACAGACAGACAGACAGACAGACAGACAGACAGTTTAATATATATACATATAGAGATGACAGGAAATGGACAATAATCAAAGTGTCCACACGTCTACACTCACAAGGTTCTGCTCAGATGTTCCAGCTGACAGAACCGGTTCTTTCCTGGACCAATGGAAACGTCTGAGGTTGTTGTGTTGTTCTTCACAGTCATGTCTCGGTACCTGAGGCATTTCACCACCGTAGGCGACACGCAGCCGGGTCAGTGGGAGGAAGACGAGCTGCACCGGGACAGTGAAGACCTGAGTCCGGCCAGCGGTCACTTGTCGTCCACGCTGACCTTCAGGGAGTCTCTGTGCAGACTCTACAGCTCTGAGCGTTTCCAGGTACGTTCACCACACTCACTGCTTTACACCGTGTCTTTCATTGTCAACTAGGACTGCGTGATGTTGGCGAAACGTTCCTATGTTTGTACGACAGAGACGTCAGCCCTGGTCCTGACGTTCGCTTTTATTTACTGACCCTCAAATCACAACAACGTCATCATACAGGAGACAACAATGACTGTCCACCGTCCTTAGCTCCTCCCCCTGTCATTAGCCCCTCCCCGTGTCCCTAGCTCCTCCCCCTCTCCTTAGCCCCTCCTTCTGTCCTTAGAATTATTGGATAGAACCACACTGAAGGACAGATCCACTCCCATGGACAGACAAACTATAGATGAATGTCCATTTGTAGATGGGGGGGGGGGTCCATCCACCAAAGGATGGGGGCGGAGGTCAACACAGGATACAGGTGAGTCACATGGTTCCTTATGAAGATACTGCAGAGAGAGAGATGACACTGAGGAAAGAGGAAGAGTGGGTGAATAGTCCTGAAGAGAGTTGGTATGAGAGGAAGGAAGAGAGAGAGAGAGAGAGAGAGAGAAAAGAGAGAGAGAGAGAGAAGAGAGAGAGAGAGAGAGAGAAGAGAGAGAAAAGAGAGAGAGAGAGAAGAGAAAAGAGAGAAGAGAGAGAGAGAGAGAGAGAAAGAGAAAAGAGAGAAAAGAGAGAGAGAGAGAAGAGAGAAGAGAAAAGAGAGAAAAGAGAGAGAGAGAGGAGAGAGAAGAGAGAAAAGAGAGAGAAGAGAGAGAGAGAAAAGAGAGAGGAGAGAGAGAAAAGAGAGAGAAGAGAGAGAGAGAAGAGAGAAAGAGAGAGGAGAGAAAAAAGAGAGAGGGAAGAGAGAGAGAGAGAGAGAGAGAGAGAAGAGAGAGAGAGAAAAAAGAGAGAGGGAAAAGAGAGAGAGAGAAGATAAAAAGAGAGAGAGAGAAAAGAGAGAGAGAGAGAAGAGAGAGAGAGAGAGAGAGAGAAAAGAGAGAGAAAAGAGAGAGAAAAGAGAGAGAGAGAAGAGAAAAGAGAGAAGAGAGAAAGAAAAGAGAGAGAGAGAGAAGAGAAAAGAGAGAAGAGAGAGAAGAGAGAGGAAAAGAGAGAGAGAGAAGAGAGAGAAAGAGAGAGAGAGAGAAGAGAGAGAGGAGAGAGAAGAGAGAAAAGAGAGAGAAGAGAAAAAAGAGAGAGGGAAAAGAGAGAGAGAGAGAGAAGAGAGAGAGAAAAGAGAGAAAGAGAAAAGAGAGAGAGAAAAAAGAGAGAGAGAAGAGAGAGAGAGAGAAGATAAAAAAGAGAGAGAGAGAGAGAGAGAAAAGAGAGAGAAGAAGAGAGAGAGAGAGTGAGAGAAAAAAGAGAGAGAGAGGGAAAAGAGAGAGAAGAGAGAAAGAGAAAAGAGAGAGAGAGAGAAGAGAGAGAGAGAGAAGAGAGAGAGAGAAGAGAAAAAAAGAGAGAGAGAAAAGAGAGAGAGAGAGAAGATAAAAAAGAGAGAGAGAGAAAAGAGAGAGAAGGAGAGAGAGAGAGTGAGAGAAAAAAAGAGAGAGAGAAAAGAGAGAGAGAGAGAGAGAGAAGAGAGAGAGAGAGTGAGAGAAAAAAGAGAGAGAGCGTCCACCCAGACTTCACCACTTCCCAGACTCGCTGCACCTTCTCTCCCCCAGAGTCCTGCCAGGGCGAGGACCAGCCCCCGTACCCTCACGGACCCCAATGGTGATGTTGAAAACCAGAGGGGGGGGTGAACCCCCCACCCCCCCTGGTCACCACCCAGCATAAACACATGTTCCTCCATTCTATCCCATTGTTCCAGGTGTTACCTTTGGCGTTTGTGTTCCAGGTGCTGGTGGTGTGTTTGGTCGTCCTGGACGCCATCTTTGTTCTGGCAGAGCTGCTCATTGATCTGGCTGTTATTGAATTAGAACATGGTCATGTTGCTCCTGAGGTGAGGACGGACGTTTAAATTTCAAATCCTTGAACACATTCTTGGTATAAATAAAAAACACAGATTCTTTGAAGGTCATAGGTCATAGGTCATAGTTTTCTCCTGAAAGGCACAGTTTCATTTTGGAACATGTCCTGCCTTCACGTCCCATAAACGTCAACATTTGCTTAATGAATGTTTTTAAACTTCACTAGTAAAATATAGTAAAATACATGGATTTACTCTGAAAACTGAAAAATGTAGAAGATAATATTTTAATAAAAAATGGTGATAAATCACTTGGGAGAGAAAAAAAATCTTTTGGAAATTATTCTGGGATTTTAAAGGTTAAAAAAATCTTCACTGTAACAGACATTCATTGAAAATAAAAGGTTGTTTTTTTTCAAATATACAAACACAGTACAACTTATTCCCATGATAAAAGTGCAAAAAAAAACTTATTGTATTGATGTAAAGGAAACTTAAAAAGAACAAAAAGTTGTTAAATTTGAATTATACAAACATGAAGCATCAAATATGGAACAAAAAAAACCTGACAAATAATATAGAATTATAGAGAACCAAAAAAACATCTGCTCATTGTGATGGTTTTCAGAGTGTAACTGAAAACATTCACTATTGTTAATGATTTAAAATGTAGAAAAAGAAGAGCAATGGATCAATGAGATGAAGGAACATTTCTGACTAGAACCACGCATTTCAAACAACTTATTTATTTTTCCGTTTCTATATTTTTTGTTTAAGTATGAATGTATGGGCTGTGACTATGGAATGGGGGGGTTTGACCTATCGTTATATAAACACTATAACTTATAAATAACTTTAACTTTGAATAAACTCAACTCAAATAATAAAGACAAACAAACAAATAGATAAATAATAATGGAGTAAAATAAGAATAAAATGGTTAAAAAATTAGATGAATATGTGAAAGATAAAATACTAGTAAAAAAAAAAGAGAAAAACCAAACACTGATAGTAACAGTATTTTATATATATATATATATATATATATATATATATATATATATATATATATATATATATATATATATATAAAGACATACCAGTGGCTGGAAAAGGCTGGACTAAAGGACAGCACAGAGGCACTACTCATGGCTGCACAAGAACAAGCCCTGAACACCAGAACAATAGAGGCCGGGGTCTACCACATCAGACAGGACCCCAGGTGTAGGCTGTGTAGAGAAGCCCCTGAAACAGTCCAGCACATCACAGCAGGGTGTAAGATGGTGGCAGGTAAGGCATACATGGAGAGACATAACCAGGTAGAGGACATACTGTACAGGAACATCTGTAAAGAGCATGGACTGGAGGTCAAGGGTCAAGATGGGAGAACCCCCCAAAGGTGACAGAGAACAAACAGGCCAAGATCCTGTGGGACTTCCAGATCCAGACTGACAAGATGGTGATGGCCAATCAGCCTGACATAGTGGTGGTGGATAAACATGAGAAGACAGTGGTGGTGATAGATGTAGCAGTCCCCAGTGATAGCAACATGAGAAAGAAAGAACATGAGAAGAGAAGAGAAATACCAAGGGCTGAAAGAGGAGTTAGAGAAAATGTGGAGTGTGAAGGCAACAGTGGTACCAGTAGTGATGGGGGCACTAGGGGCAATGACCCCCAAGCTGGGACAATGTCTCCAGCAGATACCAGGAACAACATCAGAGATCTGTGTCCAAAAGAGAACATTGTTAGGAACAGCTAAGATCCTGCACAGAACCCTCAGGCTCCCAGACCTCTGGTAGAGGACCCGAGTCTGAAGGAGACACCGCCCAGGTGGGAGGGGCCTCTGGTAGAGGACCCGAGTCTGAAGGAGACACCGCCCAGGTGGGAGGGGCCTCTGGTAGAGGACCCGAGTCTGATGGAGACACCGCCCAGGTGGGAGGGGCCTCTGGTAGAGGACCTGAGTCTGAAGGAGACACCGCCCAGGTGGGAGGGGCCTCTGGTAGAGGACCTGAGTCTGAAGGAGACACCGCCCAGGTGGGGCGAGAGGAACTTTTTTTTTTTTAATATATATATATATATATATATATATATATATAAAATATTTTCAATGTTGTACTTGAACATTAATGTTATTTAGAAATGAACCAGTTTAAGGGTTAAAGGTCAACAGCTGTTCTTTCTATATTCATGACACATGATTCTTCTCAAGGTAAACAGGCCATTATTTCTTATATACATTTTTATATTTGGGGGGGGGGGGGCACAGTAAAAAAACTGTCAATGAGTTTCTTGGAGCTTTGACTTAATTTCAGGTTTGTTCTATTTGTCCTGGATCGAGTGGAAGTGGTTTATTTGGGGTTAGTGTGTGTAAACGTATATAAATACACTTATTTTAGTAGAACATGTGACATTTATATCCACGTCATGTTTAAAGGTTGAAGGAAAGTTGAAGGAAACGCTGATCGACCCGAATATTTTTCGTTTGTCTTTGACACCAGCTGACGTTGTGTTGCAGGTCTTTCATTACCTCAGCCTCGCCCTCCTCACCTTCTTCATGGTGGAACTGGTTGGAAAACTCTACGCCTACCGCCTGGAGTTCTTCCAGCACAAGTTTGAGGTTTTTGACGGCGTGGTGGTGCTCGTGTCCTTCGTCCTCGACGTGGTCTTCGTCTTTCGGGAGGACGCCTCTGATGGGATGGGTCTTCTCATTTTGCTACGACTCTGGAGGGTTGCTCGAATCATCAACGGTGAGTGACACACGTAGAAGATCTGACAGGAAGTGCACATTGGACGTCCACGTGTCTTTACAAAGTTAGGAGTTGTTTATAAGGAGAGCGAAGTTCAAAATAAACATGACAACAAATGACAACAAATGAAAGCTTGAAGTAAACACAGTCAACCTGACAGTAACGTAAACATGTGGACCCATTCCTGACAATAACGTAAACATGTGGACCCATTCCTGACAATAACGTAAACATGTGGACCCATTCCTGACAGTAACGTAAACATGTGGACCCATTCCTGACAATAACGTAAACATGTGGACCCATTCCTGACAGTAACGTAAACATGTGGACCCATTCCTGACAGTAACGTAAACATGTGGACCCATTCCTGACAGTAACGTAAACATGTGGACCCATTCCTGACAGTAACGTAAACATGTGGACCCATTCCTGACAATAACGTAAACATGTGGACCCATTCCTGACAATAACGTAAACATGTGGACCCATTCCTGACAGTAACGTAAACATGTGGACCCATTCCTGACAATAACGTAAACATGTGGACCCATTCCTGACAGTAACGTAAACATGTGGACCCATTCCTGACAGTAACGTAAACATGTGGACCCATTCCTGACAATAACGTAAACATGTGGACCCATTCCTGACAATAACGTAAACATGTGGACCCATTCCTGACAGTAACGTAAACATGTGGACCCGTTTCCTGACAATAACGTAAACATGTGGACCCATTCCTGACAATAACGTAAACATGTGGACCCATTCCTGACAATAACGTAAACATGTGGACCCATTCCTGACAGTAACGTAAACAGGAACGCCCGGACACCTTTTGCACACGCCCCCCTTGGCTCACTCTTGTTGCAGACTCGAATGACTGAACTCTTGTGAATGTGCGCAGGGATCCTGGTGTCAGTCAAGACCCGAGCCAATCAGAAGCTCTACAAGCTGAAGGAAAGTTACGATCAGCTGGTCCAGAGGGTGACAGAGCTACAGGAGCGCAACGATCAACTGGTGACTCTTATTGTGTCCACATTAGCTTCAATCATTTCCTCACATTTGTAGTTAATCACAGACCAATATGTTAAATATAGGTTTAGTGCACGGAGGTCAAACACGTGGCCCCGTGGGTCAAATGTGGCCGCCTTTGTAGCTAATGGTCCACATTCAGTCTCATAATAAAGTTTAAAAAAGGCTTTTTTTTTAAATTTAGTGACACTAAAACAAAATGATAATTTCCACAAAAATCTCAATAATCAGAGCAAATATGAAAAATTGGAAATGTCTGAAGAAAAGTACAATTTTAATAATATGACTAAATATTTAGTTAAATGTATATGTTGTAAAGATAAACTAAAGCCTAATGTTTACATCATGTCCAGTTGACTTTTTTGTTTGGAGTTACATTATTCAAACATTATTATGGTTTTTTGGTACTGGTTTGACCCCACTTCAGATTACATTTATTTTAATGTGACCCTTGAACTAAAATGAGTTGAACACCCCTGGTTTAGAGAGTTTCCTTAAGATTGAACCTTGACTTTCGTGTTAGAGACGGACATGTTTGATTCAGGAAGAAAGAAAAGTCACAGGTGTCAGAGTTTTGGAAAAGTTCAGACTAAAGCTGCACAATATTAGAAAAAAAAAAAGTGTGATTTTTTTTGTTTGTTTTTTTTTAACCCTGCGATAAATATTACAATATGAAAAGACATTAGTGGTGGACACAGAACGTATGTTTCACTATCATCGTTCTTCTAACCAAAATAATTAAATAAAATTCATAGTTAGAAAAAAATACAAATTTTAAAATCAAATAAATTAAAAAGGAAAGTAGAAATAAATAAAAATTTCAAATAAATAAATCCCTATATATATATATATATATATAAAAAAAAGTCAAATTAATTGCAGGACCTGCGTTGTGACTATTGCACACACGTTGGTTGTGATGTCGATGTTCAAACTCTATTGTTTAGTTCATATTGTGTAAAATGACATTCTTTTTAACAGACAGGTGCAGTGCTTGTTTACCTGCTTTACCAGCTTCAGCTACTTCCTGTAGCCTTCATCAGAAGTGTCACATGACACTGTTGTGAGCTCTCTGATAGGCTGTTTCACAGATTATCTCAATTTGTTGTTGAAGTCGCAAATCACAAAATCACCAAATGTTGGAGGGTGCGTAAACGTGTGTGGTGAGAGCTCCAGCTGTAAATATTCTCATCTCTTCCATCTTCCTTAGGGACAAGACAACCAGAAACTGCAGGCGCTGCTGAAGAAGAACGCCATCGATTACTCCCAAGATCCCCTACTGAACAGACTCTGACTCTGAGGCAAACGCACAATGACTGCACATCAGACATGGCTGAGGGTTGACAGGCATGTGGCTCCCAGCCTCTTCTCACAATTTTCCTCCTTCTTAAAGCGCCTGACAAACCTCATTAAAGACTGTTCACGCAGCCTCTATTGACATGAAACATGCCGCGGAAAGGCCATGTATAAAACATGAATCCCCCCCCCAAGGTTACTGTATATGACAGAGCCTGTACAGGGATCTATAGTACTTTATGCTGCATAAGCGTCCACCTATAGTATAAACGTCTGTCTGCCTGTCTGACTGTCTGTCTGACTGTAACATTACTCAAAAAGTTATGGATGGATTTTGATGAACATTTTCAGGATGTGTTGTTAGTGTCACATGGAACAAATGATTATGTTTTGGTGCTGATCCAGAAGAGATCCTGGAGTCTGGATCACTTGGACATTTTACATTGTGGTAAGTGGAGAATACATTTCAAACTGAGCCAGGATCTCTTCTGGATCAGCACCAAAATGTTTTCATTTATTCCTTGTGACACTAATGAGGTGAATATTTTATCAAAGTCCATCCATAATGTTTTTAGTAATGTTGCTGACAGACAGACAGACAGGCAGGCAGGCAGACAGACAGGCAGACAGACAAAAACAGACAGGCAGACAGACAGACAGACAAAAACAGACAGGCAGGCAGGCAGACAGACAAAAACAGACAGACAGACAGGCAGGCAGACAGACAGACAGGCAGGCAGGCAGGCAGACAGACAGACAGGCAGACAGACAGACAGACAGGCAGGCAGGTAGGCAGACAGGCAGGTAGGCAGACAGACAGACAGACAGACAGACAGGCAGGTAGGCAGACAGACAGACAGGCAGACAGACAGACAGGTAGGCAGACAGACAGGCAGACAGACAGGCAGACAGACAGGCAGACAGACAGACAGACAGACAGACAGACAGACAGGCAGGTAGGCAGACAGACATGCAGACTCCAGTGAAAACAGAACCTCATTATGGAGGGAATTAAAAAGTCATCATTTGTGATGTTCCCTCTGAAGTGACTCATTATTTAGTTTGAAAAAGTAATGAATGAATTCTGAGAATATACGAAGTACAAAGTACAGATATTTATAGAAATGTGAGGAGTAATGAAGTATTTCTACTCAGTTCCTTCCCACACTTTCGCTAGAACCTGGACATCATCTTGAGGTGGTTCCCTTTATCTGAATGTAAAGATTCCAAACATTACTGTCTGTGAACATGTACAGAAAAAATGATTTAAAATACTATGTTGTAAAAAATAATCTGTTTTACTTTAAATAAATGAAATATTTTCACTTATGAAACACATGTCCATTATTTTACACAAACATTGTTGGTCATAAACAGAATGCTGTACACTTGTAGAATTGACTTATTGAAAAGGGAAGAAGAAGTCATAGGGCAGTTTGACGTTGATGGTGGGCGTGGCTCTGTATCCAGGAAGAGCAGGAGCCGACACTGGGACGAAGGCCACAGAGGTTCTGATTGGCAGAACGCCCGCCCCTCCACTCAGTTGGACCTGAACAGCAGAACACCAACACAAATGAGGCTGGAAAGTCATACTTTGACCCCATTAATATTTTCTAATAAAGAGATTTTAAAAAATTGGGGAAACTGTGATCAAACGTAAATAAAATGTAGTGGTAGAAAAACGTTTCATAATAAATAACATTCAGTAAAGTCAACACTAGTGTGAGTGTTACCAAGACGCTGCTGTTAGTTTGGATGACTTCTGTGACGCTCACAATCTGAGCCTGGGGGTTCCCCTGGGCTCCGTATTTAGTCCATTCAATTTCTAAATGAAGGGACAGAGGGATGCTGCAGCTCTGGGTTCCCTGTGAACCACAACAAGGTAACACAAGTCAAAACATTTAAGGCAATCCATTGCCTCAATTATATCAGTTTGGTGAAACTATAAAATATAAATGTTTATTAAAGTATAGTTACATTAAAGCATTATTTATTAACTAGTATTCTGTCCTACTGGGACACTAAGACTGGGTTCAGTGTCTTTGTCCAAGGACATGTGGACACTAGGACGTGTGGACACTAGGACGTGTGGACACTTGGACATGTGGACACTAGGACGTGTGGACACTAGGACATGTGGACACTAGGACATGTGGACAGCCAGAGCCGGGACACGAAGCTCATTGGACGACTCGCTCTACCAACTGAACCACAGCCTCCTTAACCTTTAACCTTTAACCCTCTGAATAAAATGACTGTTTAGTGATTGTATGTTTTTGCTGTGATAGATATTAGTGGATTTTGTTGTGAAATTATATTTCATCATCAACTACATCAGTTAACTTTATTTTTTTTCAATCATGTTTATTTGAAACAATAGAAATAACAGAACAATATCATTCTAATCATTAATGACTTAATTCCACTCAGTTTTTCCTCATATGTTTTTCACTTCTGTTCACTTATATCACAATAGTTCACTTTAAAGGTATTGTGACGTCCAAAACTCATTTTTGATATTTTCATGTTACTATATGGGTCGTCTGGCCTCATTTACACCAAAAAAACATGAATCTAGACTGTTCAGTGGTTTTCCTATGGTCTGGGGCTCTTGGAGGCCTGAGCATGAAACGCTCTCTGTGATTTGTCTCCCGCGTTCGACGTCACACGCGGGAGATCAATAAGGAGACTCCCCCCCTTCTTCTCTTCTGCCCGTCCACTGTGCTTAGCCCCGCCCCCACCAACGTTACTATAGAAACGGTGTTCACATGCGCTCCTGCTCTTACAACCTTTTCATCGCTGAACGGTTTACTCGTGTCGTAATGGCTCCTAAATCACACCTCAAATGTCATGTTGTTGGCTGTGTAGATCAGCAACAATCACTATTTGACCTACCAAGCTCCCCTGAAGAACTACGTTCCCAGTGGCTGGCTTTTATCTACCAAGGTAACGTTCCTGCTTATTTACCCAAGAGAGTCCAGACTTGTTCCGGTCATTTTCGACGAAACTATGAATTAAAAACTTATAATAACAAATTAACAAGACATGATGAGTTAACATCTGGTTTTAAAGTCTTGGTTTGTTAGAATATCAAACTGTTGTGACAAAATACAAATAATAAATACACTTTTAATGTCGCGGTGAGACGGCAGACCCCCCCCCCTTCCCCCCAACGATCCGACGAAACTATGAATTAAAAACAAAACTATGAATTAAAAATAAAGTGACACGACAGGATGAGTTAACATCTGGTTTTAAAGTCTTGGTTTATCATTATTTATACTTGGTATCATTCTTTATTAGGCAGCATATGATACAGTATTTCTTATACTGTACAGCAGGAAGGAGGGGGGGCTGGCCGCAGCAGTTTGGGGATGGAGCCGAGTACATGACTGACAGGCGAAGCGCCCCAAGTGGTCTGATGAGGTGTTCATGTGTTGCAGGCATAGTACTTGGATTCAGACCACAGAAATCCACAAAAATGAATATTATGGAGTGGGGTTTTTTGGTTGAATACTTTTGAAACACGTTTTAAATTCATTGTCAAAGACTTTGAATGCTATGAAAACAACATGTCACAAAACCTTTAATAAAATAATATTAGTTGAAGAAATTAAAAAGAAGAACATGTGACAGTAACTGAATATATTAGAGTTAGTAGAACTATTACTGAAACTGTGACAATTAACAACTGAATATATTTAATTATTCTAAACGTTTGGTTCCAGTGTGAAGTGGACTCACCCCTGGGCTGTAGCTGCTCGTCATCTCCACCCAGTCCAGTGGATTATCTAAAGGGGAGTTTCCAAAGGAAGCCACATAATGGGGATAATTTGGGCCTCGCAAAACGTCCAGAAGAAACTGAGAGATGAGAGAACAGTTGGACGTGTCCTCCAGTCTGAAGACACGAGATAAAACAAGTCACCGTCAAGTACAGTTTAACATTACACTGCTGGGATTGGTCGAAACAAGGACATTATTATCATACCTTAAAGTGCAGCCAGACGCAGAGTCGAGCCCAAATAAAACAGGGGAACGCAGATACGGACCCTGAAGACAGTCTTGTTGCTGTCCACTGTGGAGGAGGGACAGTGTATTCCTGGGGTCAATGCTTCTACTCATCCCAGTGAGGACAACTGTTAAGGACAAGTACGGGGACAAGTACAGTAGTAAAACTATCGTCTGTCCTAAAATTCACAACTATTTTACATTATTATTATTATTATTATTATTATTATTATTATTATTATTATTAGGGACCGAGCACACAGGGTCGAGGCCCTATGCATTTGTACACTATGTGTGCAACGCTATTGTTTTTCGTTCATTTATTATTTTCTCTCCGTCAGTTTAAAGGGAAATTTGACCCCCTAAACATGCTCGAAAACTCAGCTATCTCGGCACGCACCTCAAGCCTGGTGAAAAATTCGATAAAATGAAAAAAAAAATAATCCCAACATCCCATAATTTTCGAACTAGCAACCAAAAAAAAGGGAAAATTGGAACGTTAATCGCTCTTCAGAGGTTTGCCTTAAAGACAAGAAAAAAACAGCAAAAGTTGCAACCAACATTGCTTGATCTAAAAAACACATTTAGAGCTAGCAGATCATGAACCGAAGGTTGCGATCTGCTAACGTGAATGGAAACGCTCAAAAATTATCTCCTCATAGGGCGTTTGTCGCAGAGACCTAAAAATGGTACCAAATTAAAGAGGAACTGGTGAATCCAAAAAGATGTATATAACTTTTTAAAAACTCGTGTAGTTTTTGCGTTACGAGCCCTGCCATTTGCGACCTCCGACACTCAAAATTAAAATTTGAGATTCTCCCAACATGTGATATATCGTGACGATCAGGACACTGAGCAGACGTTAACTAGTGCAAATTTTTTTAAATTAGATTTACGGTTTGGGAGATATCGCAATGGATATTTGCATTTTTTCACCAATTTTTGGCAAAAACGCTTTTTCGGCTCTATTCCTCTTGAGACTGGTGTTTGACCACCTTAACATGCACACCATGAAATGAAATTTCATTAAATATGAAGAAAAATTGTGATTCCATTCCATAATATTAATTTTATTGAGAAAACAACGGACAGAAAATACCGAAAAAAATCACTAAAATGGCCCAAAACGAGCCTTAGGAATGTCGCAGAAAGAAGCCCTCATGGAGCCCGACATTTCATACGCTGATACCACCCACCTATCTTGGACAGGAAGTTCACAATCTACCTTTCAAAGTAAAAGCCTCAAGAATCTCAGATCAGAGCCGTAAGGCTGATCTCAAATTCTCTCATACAGACACAAGAAAAACACAAACCACAGCCCGATGTGTTTTTCACACCAACACTACATATATATGTGGTGTGGCCACATACACAAACCTATATACACACATATATATGTGGTGTGGCCACATACACAAACCTATATACACACATATATATGTGGTGTGGCCACATACACAAACCTATATACACACATATATATGTGGTGTGGCCACATACACAAACCTATATACACACATATATATGTGGTGTGGTCACATACACAAACCTATATACACACATATATATGTGGTGTGGCCACATACACAAACCTATATACACACATATATATGTGGTGTGGCCACATACACAAACCTATATACACACATATATATGGAATGACCTACACACATGGCATGTACACAGTGTATATGTATATTTTATATACACACTGTGTATATTTTATATACACACTGTGTGTGTGACATATACTTTGCTCCTTTTTCCCTCTCTCACTCTGACTTTCTGCCCAGCAACAGCCACACCCTCTAATGCTGACAGCTGATTGGCTAACACTCTCCCACACATACATGCAGTGCTCCGGCCACGCCCCCTTCCTCTCCATATTTGGCACAACTGTGTCTGGCTCCAGCACAGGAGCTGCTTTGACTGAAACTTTGATGAAAATGCCATAATAAGAGTATAATTTGCCTATTTTTACAAATACAAAGGGTAAGGGTGGTGGCATGGGACGAAATCCACCCGTAAAGTCGAGGTCCCGATCCAATGCTGCTTGCAGCTTTCATTATTAATATTGTACATTTGGCAGATGCTTTTATCCAAATTGACTTACAATAGAGGACATAAGTATAGACATAACTATAGACATAACTATAGACATAACTATAGACATAAGTATAGACATAACTATAGACATAACTATAGACATAAGTATAGACATAACTATAGACATAACTATAGACATAACTATAGACATAACTATAGACATAACTATAGACATAACTATAGACATAACTATAGATATAAGTATAGACATAACTATAGACATAAGTATAGACATAACTATAGACACAACTATAGACACAACTATAGACACAACTATAGACACAACTATAGACATAAGTATAGACATAAGTATAGACATAACTATAGACATACCTATAGACATAAGTATAGACATAAGTATAGACATAACTATAGACATAACTATAGACATAACTATAGACATAAGTATAGACATAACTATAGACATAACTATAGACATAAGTATAGACATAAGTATAGACATAACTATAGACATAACTATAGACATAAGTATAGACATAACTATAGATATAACTATAGACATAACTATAGACATAACTATAGACATAACTATAGACATAACTATAGGCATAACTATAGACATAAGTATAGACATAACTATAGACATAACTATAGACATAACTATAGACATAACTATAGACATAACTATAGACATAACTATAGACATAACTATAGACATAACTATAGACATAACTATAGGCATAACTATAGGCATAACTATAGGCATAACTATAGACATAAGTATAGACATAAGTATAGACATAACTATAGACATAACTATAGACATAACTATAGACATAACTATAGACATAACTATAGACATAAGTATAGACATAAGTATAGACATAACTATAGACATAACTATAGACATAACTATAGACATAACTATAGACATAACTATAGGCATAACTATAGACATAAGTATAGACATAAGTATAGACATAACTATAGACATAACTATAGACATAACTATAGGCATAACTATAGACATAAGTATAGACATAACTATAGACATAACTATAGACATAACTATAGACATAACTATAGACATAACTATAGACATAACTATAGACATAACTATAGACATAACTATAGACATAACTATAGACATAACTATAGACATAAGTATAGACATAAGTATAGACATAACTATAGACATAACTATAGACATAACTATAGACATAACTATAGACATAACTATAGACATAAGTATAGACATAAGTATAGACATAACTATAGACATAACTATAGACATAACTATAGACATAAGTATAGACATAAGTATAGACATAACTATAGACATAACTATAGACATAACTATAGACATAACTATAGACATAACTATAGACATAAGTATAGACATAACTATAGACATAACTATAGACATAACTATAGACATAAGTATAGACATAAGTATAGACATAAGTATAGACATAACTATAGACATAACTATAGACATAACTATAGACATAACTATAGACATAAGTATAGACATAAGTATAGACATAACTATAGACATAACTATAGACATAACTATAGACATAAGTATAGACATAAGTATAGACATAAGTATAGACATAACTATAGACATAACTATAGACATAACTATAGACATAAGTATAGACATAAGTATAGACATAAGTATAGACATAACTATAGACATAACTATAGACATAACTATAGACATAACTATAGACATAACTATAGGCATAACTATAGACATAAGTATAGACATAAGTATAGACATAACTATAGACATAACTATAGACATAACTATAGACATAACTATAGACATAACTATAGACATAACTATAGACATAACTATAGACATAACTATAGACATAACTATAGACATAACTATAGATATAACTATAGACATAACTATAGACATAACTATAGACATAACTATAGACATAACTATAGACATAACTATAGACATAACTATAGACATAACTATAGACATAACTATAGACATAACTATAGACTGTAGCACGAGCAGTTACGAGGTCGACAGGAAATAAATACCACAGTTGGTCCACATGTTCTCTGGGTTAGTGATGGGTGCTTGTTTTTCAAATACTGTGATACAGGGTCCAATGGACTACACACACACACACACACACACACACACACACACACACACACACACCATACAGCATGCCTAGAGCCTACCCCAGGTCAGGACCAGCACCGGGGTAGAACAAACCCACCCTTGCACAGGCATGTTGCCCCAGAGTGGACGTATGTGAAGGATATTCTGCTGTTCTTCGTCCACATACGAGGGGCAGTCCCACCACATAGCCTGGGTTTCCACTGGAACGGACCACGAACTGTGGGACCGTCTCCTGTCCCACAGAAACAAAACCACAGTATGTCAGTCATGTGGACTGAACAAGAGAACTAGTCTGAAGAACTAAAGTACCTGTGCTGACTTCTAACCTTTGTTTTGTTCTTCTGTGGAGAAAATAATGATCCTCACCTGGACAAATGTGAGTTGAAACGTCTGTTCCAGAGGGAGAAGACTTCCTTGGACAAACCCGAGGACCAGAGACAGTGTGACACTCAGTATCTCTCCAGCTGCGTTGTGTGCAATTTCATAAAGAACCTGAGATGGACCCAAATGAGCCAAATGAGCTAAATGACCCACATGACCCACATGACCTAAATGAGTCAAAAAGACCTACATGACCCAAATGATCCCAAATGAGCAATTGTTCCTTTGCTTTTATTTTCAATTCCCTCCCACGGTCAGTGTGGGTCCACTCACCTTCAGAACCACATTAGCACACACACTGGGGCTCACAAGGACCGGACGCAGGTCGTCTCCACTGCTGAGCTCCAGCTCAACCTGAGTCCCATCTAGTGACTGTAACACAATAGAGTCCACGTCCACAGGGACGACCTGAAACCAGAGGACACTTTTACTTTTACCTTTAATACACCATGATTATTACAACAGTTTTACATCATCACTCCAAAAGATAAAAGGACTGGACTGATATAGTTGTGTTCCACCTTCATGGTGCTAAAAGTGCTTTACATTAGCCTCACATTCACCCATTCACACACTTTACATTAGCCTCACATTCACCCATTCACACACTTTACATTAGCCTCACATTCACCCATTCACACACTTTACATTAGCCTCACATTCACCCATTCACACACTTTACATTAGCCTCACATTCACCCATTCACACACTTTACATTAGCCTCACATTCACCCATTCACACACTTTACATTAGCCTCACATTCACCCATTCACACACTTTACATTAGCCTCACATTCACCCATTCACACACTTTACATTAGCCTCACATTCACCCATTCACACACTTTACATTAGCCTCACATTCACCCATTCACCCACCAGTAAGTGCTACAGACATGCACCACTTCTGACCAGGTTCTGTCAGTCTTACTGGGAGAATCATTCAGGGTTCAGTGTCTTTGCCCAACAACACTTGGACATGTGGACACTTGGACATGTGGACAGCCAGAGCGGGGACGTTAACCTCTGACCCTTCAGTCATTGGACGACCCGCTCTACCAACTGAACCACAGCCGCCCCAGCTGCAGTGTGTGACAGCTTCATGGTGTCACTGGTTGTGAATTTTGGAACTATAATTCAGCATAGTGCCATTGAGGTCTAACCAGGGCCGGTTCTGGTCAATGTGGGGCCCTAGGCACCCGCCTAGTCTGCCTATGCCTAACACTGGCCCTGGGTCTCGGCTGTGGGTCAGTTATAACAGGGCTGACAGATTCTCACATTCCTATCAATGGGTGATTTAGATCGACCTATTAAGTCACCCTTTATTGTATTTTATGAAAATGATAGTCAACGATAATTCTAGGGATAATACTCTTACTGTGCTGCTGCTCTATTTATTTTTGCCAACACGTGTGTCCACTGTCTGCACTTTATTCTCATCATCATCATCATCATTCTGTTCTTATAGAACACTTCCCTTCTTTTATACTCTGTAGAAAACTTCCACTTGTATGTGTATTATAATAGATTCATATTTTATTACCTTAGATGTGTAAGAGCCCTGTTGTTTTTTCTTCATGTATTATAATGCTGCTCAATGATGTCCCTCTGGGACAAATAAAGTCTTCTGAATGTATTAAAAAAATAGCACAAACTAATACTCAAGTTAAAGAAATGAGTAAATAAATAAATCACTAAAATCTATTCAAACTGAGACAGTAAGCAACAATTCACAGACTTCTTATAAAGTCAGTAAGATGCATAGGTTGTATTTAGAAACTTTACTATTGTATTGTAAGAAGGTTTTTTTCTTTTATCTCTATCTCTCTCTCTCACCATTTTATTTTTCTCTTTCTCTCCATCTCTTTTTTTAATGTTGTTTTGTTTGTGTTGAAATTTAAAAATGTATTTTTCCTAAATATACGTATATATGATCTCTGTGGTTACACAAGTTAGAAAAATCTAAGAAATAAAAATGTAAAAACAATAAGTAAAGAAATGCTGCGGTGCATGTATATGTTGAAACATATGTATTACAGACAAGCCCAGTGTGACAACAGCCAATCACTTCCTTCTTCTGTAGCGTGAGAGTTAAACCTGTGGTTAGTGTTAACTACTTCCACTGTCAACATCTTCAACCTGTGAAAAATACATTTGTTTTTCTGAACACAAAGTACTGTATTATTCAAATCCCAAAAAATACTTTCAGCAGCTGCCACTGATGGCTACGTAGAAAAATCATCTAAAAATGGTGTAAAAAAAGTGTTTAGAAAGTATTAAAAACAACATAAAAGAACACATCCTCAACTGTTTTTCCATCGATTGATTGATTGATTGATGTATTTATTTTGAATATGAATGTCAAAAACAAATAAACCAGTTTTCAGAGAATGTCTAATGTCGCACCTATTTTGTGTTTCCATGACAACCTGTTTTTGAATCAGTAGGTTCTGATGCATCTGATGAAAATTAATGAATGTGTCAGAACAATCTGTGCTGTGGACATTCCTACATATCTAGTCCTACATACATCCTACTACACCAGCACCAAATCCAAAAGTAGAAAAGTTTGGAGGCATAGAACTTTTTTGTCAACGGATGGTTCCAGAACCTCGGTACCAAGAGGCTCAGCTATAATTATCCTTTGGTCTGTTAGCTAGTTAGCAACATAACTCAAAAATGTATGGATGGATTTTCATGAAATATTCTGGGTCGGTTGATAATGGGGAGTTCTGAAAAGGATTAGATTTGGTCATGATCCAGGTGGGGTGGGGGGGTTAGGGGTTAAGAGCTGCCAAATATTCGTCCAAATGTCTCTTTTTTTTAAATAACATTCGAATATGATTTGAATCATATTCGAATGTCGATATTCCAAGTCGAAGCCCTATATGATGTACCCTATATTCCCAACAGTATACAACATGAAAATATACAAACACACACACACACACTGACACACACACACACACACACACACACACACACACACACACACACACTCTCTCACACACACTCACACTCTCACACACACACTCTCACACACACTCACACTCTCACACACACTCTCTCACACACACACACTTGCAGAATACAGAAATGTCATATTAAAATCTATAGATTAATAATGGGAAGTCACTTGAGTCTATTTCAAGGCAGGTCAGGGTTAGGGTCAGGGTCAGGGTCAGGGTTAGGGTCAGAGTCAGAGTCAGGGTCAGGTTAATACAGAGCTGTACTCACCGCTGCATCTTTGTTCTTCCCCTGTGGAGTAAAAACACATGTAGTCATTTTAACTATATTTGTAGATGTTTAATGTGCATTGAAATTCATGTAGTGTTAAAATCTATCTGTAAGAAGACATTTAAGTAAACAGTGCACACTGGTATAAGGTCATAGTCCAGGTTCAGGCATGTCTGCAGGTGATCTCATTTACAGATGAACACAGATGCAGCTAATTCATATAATTAACAACCAAGACCAATTCAAATGTGTACAAACCCAAACACCATTGAGCCCATCAGCTGTTTGACCACCTGGACATTATCATCACACACACTTACTACAGTTATGTGACAAACACTAATGCTCGTCTCATGCATTTGTTTTTCTCAGGAAACATCAATGTAGACCAAGGAGAGAAAATAATCTGCTGTAGAATTAATCAAAATAACTATTTCAGAAGCTTAAAAGACTTTTGTCCCCATGTTATCTACACACACACACACACACACACACACACACGTGCACATTAGTGTGAACACTGAGGGAAATGCTGAAAAAATCATAACTGAGGAAATTAAATAAGGTGAAATGATGCAAAGATGATGATGATGATGATGATGATGATGATGATGATGATGATGATGATGATGATGATGATGATGATGATGATGATGATGATGATGATGATGATGATGATGATGATGATGATGATGATGATGATGATGATGATGATGATGATGATGATGATGATGATGATGACGATGATGATGATGATGATGAACTATCTGACACTATATAAGACTTGATTAAACTGGAACTGTTAAGGACCAGAGCGAAGGCTTTCCTCTGTTATTTCAAATATATGTGAAAACTAGAAAAGCATTCTGAGAGCACAAACCTCTGCCAAGGCAGTGTTAGATAATATTACACTGGATGTATAAATCTAGTATAATAACATTATCTGAATAAATGAAAATGTAGTTTTCAAATAGAATATATATATATATATAAAAAAATATTATTGCAGTAAATTAACAGCCTATCCTGATTAGGAAATATTATCATATATATAATAAATGCTATATTTGTAGTAAATTTAAAGTGATTATAAATATACTTTATAGTCGACTATATAAATGTGATATGACTTATAAAAATGTGTATATAAATGGTTTGTATGGATGCTTCTTGTTAATGGTAGATAGAAGAAAGTGTTAAACCATACGAAGCAGAATGTATTTGAATAGTTTGTAAAAAGAGTGAGGAGTTTATAACTTTTTTGAAATGTATTTATTTTTATTATTATTATTATTATTATTTTTGTTTTATAACTTTAACTTCTTCCCACTCCTTTTCCAGGGCAAAATAAATGTTGTTGACCATTTTGGTTGATGCCTTGATGTTCCAAAATTCAACTGAACTGAACATAAATGAGGTTGTATAAACTAAAGTCAATCATTTTACATAAACTAATGAACTACTCTTTTCCTGAATATCATGTTATGAAAGAAAAAGTGAAAAATAAATGTCATGAAGCCTGGTGTAAAAACAACATTAGTCTGGGCTGAACGATCAAAGTGTTAGTAAATGTGGGTCTATATGTGGGTCTACAGTTTGTGTTGGAATAAATGTGGACTCACAGCCAGCAGCTGGATGTTAGTGTAAACGTCCATGTTCAGAGACAGCAGACGTCTGCAGTCCTGCTGTACGTCCACACGACGGAAACACTGACTGCTCTGCTCCATCAGGAAACCTGTGAAACAATAATAATAATAACAATAATAATAATAATAATAATTAATGTTAATGAATGGGCCACATCATTTCTATTTTACTAGTGGGGACCTTTCTTTATATTTAACCCTCGTAGGGATGTTGAATTTTGGTCCCCGTAGTGTCAGAGGTTCCCATGGTGTGACTATGTAAACATATCAATGTCCCCATAAAGATGGGAATGAACACACACACACACACACACACACACACACACACACACACACACACATATATATATATATATATATATATATATATATATATAAAAAATGTTCCCCTCGCCCCACGTGGGCGGTGTCTCCTTCAGACTCGGGTCCTCTACCAGAGGCCCCTCCCACCTGGGCGGTGTCTCCTTCAGACTCGGGTCCTCTACCAGAGGTCTGGGAGCCTGAGGGTTCTGCGCAGGATCTTAGTTGTTCCTAACAATGTTCTCTTTTGGACACAGATCTCTGATGTTGTTCCTGGTATCTGCTGGAGACATTGTCCCAGCTTGGGGGTCACTGCCCCTAGTGCCCCCATCACTACTGGTACCACTGTTGCCTTCACACTCCACATTTTCTCTAACTCCTCTTTCAGCCCTTGGTATTTCTCTTCTCTTCTCATGTTCTTTCTTTCTCATGTTGCTATCACTGGGGACTGCTACATCTATCACCACCACTGTCTTCTCATGTTTATCCACCACCACTATGTCAGGCTGATTGGCCATCACCATCTTGTCTGGATCTGGAAGTCCCACAGGATCTTGGCCTGTTTGTTCTCTGTCACCTTTGGGGGTTTCTCCCATCTTGACCCTTGACCTCCAGTCCATACTCTTTACAGATGTTCCTGTACAGTATGTCCTCTACCTGGTTATGTCTCTCCATGTATGCCTTACCTGCCACCATCTTACACCTGCTGTGATGTGCTGGACTGTTTCAGGGGCTTCTCTACACAGCCTACACCTGGGGTCCTGTCTGATGTGGTAGACCCCGGCCTGTATTGCTCTGGTGTTCAGGGCTTGTTCTTGTGCAGCCATGAGTAGTGTCTCTGTGCTGTCCTTTAGTCCAGCCTTTTCCAGACACTGGTATGTCTTTTCCATATCAGCCACTTCCTCAATTTGTCGATGGTACACGCTAGTGATGCGCGGTTAGGGGGTTTTACAGAAACCCGCCCCGCCCAAACCCAAGACGTGGCTCGGCCCGCCCCGCCCAACCCGCATGATGTCACGTATCGATAAACCCAACCCGCCCGCTATCAAGTATTGATAAACCCAACCCGCCCGCTATCAACCCGCGAGCTTAAATTTGTCTCTAAACTCACATAGTACATTCGCAGCATCTTTACCTTGTGCTTCTAATGTTAAAAGTCATGAAGCATCATTTTTGCCTCCTTTCTAACGTCTCAATATGCACTCCAGCACATAAAATAGACTCCACCCACATCATCACTCTATAAAGCCAACACATACAACGTTTCCGTACAACCTTCGCATCGCCTGTTTTAATCTTCTCCCTGATCAAGTCCCACATTTTCACTCTTATCTCTGAGTGTTCAGGGAGATTTTGGCGCTAATAACAAATAACAAAAAGTTGGGATAAAACAGCATTCAAAACAGGAACTGACGGGCTTGCACATGCGCGAGCCGAGCACGTACGCACACACACACACACACACACACACACACACACACACACACACACACACACACACACACACACTTCAGCGGGTATTGATCATCCCTGACCCGCCCCACTCGCATCCGCAATATGTATTAATACTGCGACCCACCCCGCCCGACTCGCGGGTCATAGGAGAATTAAGTGTACGAGTAATTGGAAGGAGAGGAGAGACGAGGATGCTACTGTAGGTTAGCGGGGCTCCTTTCCGTTTCATAACACGGCTGTGGAGACTGCTCCATGCACGCACACACCTCTCTATCCTCCCTCATCGGTCTTAACATGGTCTGTAAAGATATGAAGGCAACCCTTTCCTGTTGATGGCAATGCAAAGGATGTGAAAATAACGTGGCTGTTACCCATTCAT
>CM035792.1:1125048-1135048 GCA_020466265.1 Siphamia tubifer | reverse complement strand
TGTTTGATTATGCTTCAATAATTGAAGTTTCCAGTGAAAATAAAAGCAGCATGTGTGACTCCAAACATCCGTTCCTTGTTTAAAGTGAAACCACATTGTTGTTCTCTATGACGTCAGTGCAGTGAAGGAGGCTGGTCTGGTTAAAAAAAAGGACAAGACAAAGGTGTGGGGCTGACCTGACACTGTGGATGGAGCAGCCTGTGAACAGAGCGACCTCTTCCTCACACTGTCTGTCACAGCAACAGTTGACGTCACACACTTCCGGGTGGTCGTTACAGGGACACAAACTGACCACTGAAACAAACAGAGGACACATCAATTTATTAGGGAGGTAACGGATGACTATCTGACCGATGGTTGACCGCCTCAATGTGGTCCGTAGAGGTGACCACGTGTCCGCGTAGCACGTGCGCGTACAGCGTTTGAAGCTCAATTCACGCGTCCCGCAAACTGAGACAGTGTCCCGCAAACTGAGACAGTGTCCCGCAAACTGAGACAGTGTCCCACACAATCAATGCTTGCTCTAAAAAACAAAGATGGCGGCTGTATCTCCCAGGGTCCCAGGTAACCCAAACGAACATCATTTGACAGTTCAGCACGCGACTGTGGCCACACCCACCCTTCAGTTGAACAGCTAACTAGGTTGTTGTCAACTTGTTGTCATGACAGCACACGCACGTGCAGAGACACAGGGAAGGAAGGCACACTTCAAAACAAAGAAAGAAACAGACTCACCACCACCAATGAAAAAGTGAAGGTGTGTTTGGAAGAAGTGTCTGAAAGGGTTAGGGGTACACAGAGGGTTAGGGGTACACAGAGGGTTAGGGGTACACAGAGGGTTAGGGGTACACAGAGGGTTAGGGGTACACAGAGGGTTAGGGGTACACAGAGGGTTAGGGTTTGTGTCCTGTGATGTCAGTGAATCCTCAAACTCTGTGTTGTATTCTAGGTTATTTAAAGCAAAAATAAATACAATTAAATAGCTAAAGTCAATTATAAGTGGACGTGCATCTGTTAATTCGAATATTTTGGATCTTAATTTTAACAAAATATACAACATACATCATCTTTAGAGGAATATGGCATTATTAATGTACCATTAATTATTCATACCATTATTAATGTACCATTAATTATTAATACCATCATTAATGTACCATTAATTATTAATACCATTATTAATGTACCATTAATTATTCATACCATTATTAATGTACCATTAATTATTAATACCATCATTAATGTACCATTAATTATTAATACCATTATTAATGTACCATTAATTATTAATACCATTATTAATGTACCATTAATTATTAATACCATTATTAATGTTCCATGGAAGGTGGGGTGAACTACTAATGACTCACTGTCAGTGACTCTGCCCGTGGGGCGGAACATTGTCCCCCCCGAAGCATACCTTTTGTCCCCCCTTGGGCTTATTGGCAGGTGGTCACCCTAATTGTCCGGTCATCATTTCCAAAGTGGCCGAACTACTTGCGGAGTGATATGGTACCGTGAATCTGAAGTAACAAAACTTGTTGTCGTTGGCGGCCATAAGGGACGAATGGGAGCTGTGGGAACATTCTAGAAGGCCGTAGAATGAAAAAAAACTAAATCAAGAAAAAAACTTAAGTCAGTTTCCAATGTCAAAGTTCTCCATTTGAGTGCAGGGGTGGGTGGGCGGGGCTTTTGAAAGCCTGGTAGTGACCACCATCATCAGGTTGTTCATGTCATTCATGTTTAAGGGGAAATGTGAGCGATTGTTATTTCTAACTTGAGTGTTTAGTTAACAACGTTTGTTAGACAAAAATAATTCTTCTGCAAAAAAATTAATTTTGTCGTGCACCAAATGCTGTCCTTAAAAGAAAGAAGATGCATTTTATTCCTGTAATAAAATATAGTTCATAAAATCTATTGTATTTTGTTTTGTTTTTCGCAGTCTACTAGTTAGTCGTTACATTAGTCGTTACATTAGTCGTAGCAGTCATCATCTGTTGCTCATTTGTTTCATTTCTTTCTTTCTCTTTCTTTTTACCGTCGGTGACTGCAGTCAACAGGAGGCCGGATACAGGCAGTGGTTCGGCGGGTGGGCTCACAACTGTCCCCGCTGTGGTTGTAAAGTCCAGTGGTGTACTGTCCGTGGCTGTGGAATTATCCGTAAAATTATACGTGTCCGTCTGGTTAGTAAATACAGTTATATTAAACTCGTAGTTCGTAGTATTTTCAGTAGCGGCCGCATTGGATAATAAGCAGAAAATGTGTAAAAGCACAAACACAAACCCATCTGACGGAGCCGCCATCTTTGTTAAAGCCGTTGCTATGGTTCTTCTTCTTCACTGAAATATATACTTTACTGAAACCAAAGGGTAGCGCCTCCTCTGGTCTGAATGACCAAAACAATAGTGATGGTCGTTTTTGAAACCGGTTCGTGACACCCTAACCCTCGAAGCGCATGCGCTCCGAAGAAATGTGTGTGTGTGTGTGTGTGTGTGTATCTGTGTGTATGTGTGTGTGTGTGTGTGTGATAATGGGCTATCAGACTGTTTTTTTTCTGCTACTATAAGAAAAGTAATTTCCTTGAAAGTGAAATGACTTATTATTATTATTATTATTATTATTATTATTATTATTATTATTATTATTATTATTATTATTATGCCGTGGTGAGGATGCAAGTATCTAAATAGTGCATTAACCCTTTGATGCATGAATTATTAGAACCTTAGTTAAGAATTTTTTCCTAAGCATTTTTATTTCTCTATAGGCTGAAAAAGTAATGTGATTACAATCTTTTTAATTAACCTATTTTTAATAGTTATAAAAATGTTCACTCATCTAGAAAACATGTGTTTAAGCTTTGAAACAAAAAACATGTATTTAAAACACAATATCAGAACACTGTGAAATAAAACACTTAATGCAGTTTTTGTTTAAGAAGACACTGTTAATTACTGTTAATTACTGTTAATTACTGTTAATTACTGTTAATTACAGTCTAATAACAGTAATTTATTTCCAGGTAAACATGTTAATGCAGATCAGGTTTTAAGAACAGACCAGTTACAGTAATGATATAAACTAAAACAACTAAAGCCATGAATATACAAGAGAACTGTCGTAGAATTGACCACTGGACTGACCAGTACAACTGACCACTGGACTGACCAGTACAACTGACCACTGGACTGACCAGTGGACTGACCACTGGAATGACCAGTGGACTGACCAGTACAACTGACCACTGGACTGACCAGTACAACTGACCACTGGACTGACCAGTACAACTGACCAGTGGACTGACCAGTACAACTGACCAGTACAACTGACCACTGGACTGACCAGTACAACTGACCACTGGACTGACCAGTACAACTGACCACTGGACTGACCAGTACAACTGACCACTGGACTGACCAGTACAACTGACCAGTACAACTGACCACTGGACTGACCAGTACAACTGACCAGTGGACTGACCAGTACAACTGACCACTGGACTGACCAGTATGCATCAAAGGGTTAAAAAATTAAAAAGATTCTTTTCATATTAGATTCCATGCTACATTGTGAGTACGACTCATTTTCTGGGCCACTGTATGATATAAAGTGTGAGATATTTGCTCAGAGCTCTACTGATACTAATGGATGTTGTAAACAAAGCATATCTGGAACACAGAAAATCTACATTAGTTACATTTAATTAAACTTCAATCACACTCATCTGTGTCGTTTGCATCAAACTGACATGATTTTCAATATTGGAATGGACATCAAAGTACCACGTCATTCATCAAATTTCTGTTTTGCACACATTTACACGTCACATACAGTCATTAGAGGAAAATAAAACAACACTGGAATCAAATGTATCATCTCGTTTGATTTTTTTTTTTTTTGCAGAACAATGTGAAACAAATAGTGTTAACGATAATCACCAGTGAACTGTTGGAAGAATCATACACTGACAACAACCTCTGCAGTGTGACTACAGGTTAAAATAACTGCTGTTCTTCTCATGCTGCAGCGATGGAGGCGTCGTCCAGTTGTCGACCTTGAGGCTGAGGGCAAAGACACAGAACACATTTTTATTTGTTCATGTTGAGGGAACTGAGTGAAGGTTAACTGTGTAAGTGTTACCTTGACAAAGATGCGTTGGGGCAGGAAGCGTCTGAGTGAGTGTGTGTTGGTGGTGGAGCAGCGGGGCAGGTTGATGCTGAGCTGGGGTAGTGTTTGGTACCCAGCCATCAGTGGGTAATAGTTATAGAGCATCTGCTGCTCTGAACCAGGGAGGATACGGACACGCACCTGTCACCGTGGAAACACTTCATCTTAGTTAAACAATGGTAATTATGGGCACAGGTTTGTGTAACTTAAAACCATTCAAACCTAAAACCTTAGTTTATAATTAGACTCATCAGAAATGACCATGACAACACTAGTGAATTTTCCAAAGTTCCCAGAATAAAACAATGAAAAATGAGATTCAGAAAAACAGACGGGTCAAATTGGTCCCATTAGAAATGTCAGAATCTTATTAAGGTGGATGAGGTGAAGGTAACATCCTTACTTTTCCTTCTTTGGTGGATGTCATGATGACTCAGAGTCAGAAGGTTGTGTGTTTCAACCCCTGCTCAGTACTGGTACATGAAGACTTTAAGTAATCAAGTACCTGTTTGAGTCCAGAGAACATGAAGGCATCAGAGGGTTCTACAGCCATCTCCACCTCCTGTACCAGAGCGGTTCTGTTCTCTATGTGGTAACGAACTGGAAGAGATTCTCTCACCCTCCCAAATGATGGTAGATCTACAGCCATACGAGTCCAGACTGAGTGATGAAATAACTACTACATAAAGTATCAGATGTTAGTATTTAAATGTCTTACACTCACCTGCATAAATGTACAGAGGGACCGACTCCAGGATGACATGAGGTAGAGTAACCGTGGTGTGGATGAGAGGAGCGTCAGAACAAGACAAGTGTCTGTGGAGCAGAGTAGAGTATGTAACCTCAGCACCATTTAACCAGTGGAGGCTCCACAGTAGAACTACTGTTGGACTGTTCAATTGTTTTCTGAGCAAAACAAGAGTGACAATTGGAAGTACGAGTTAGCTTCATACTAGCGCCTGCTAATCAGCGCTAAACCTGCACATGCTCAGTTCACAGGTTCATCTTGTTGAGGGAAGAGAAAACATGATCATGTTAGCAATTTTAGGGGTTATTAAGTGTTAGGAAAATGATTATTAGTAATATTATTCATGTAAATTCTTTTCTCTGTTCTATTGTACGTAGCTCCCAGGGCCAGTAGCCATCAGACTAAGTTTTAGCCAAAAAACATGTTTGACTACGACCTGTGAACGACCTTAGATATAGGATGTGAAATGTGGGAAAGTAGTTCCACGTCTCAAAACAACAACTAACATGATACAATACAAGTGCATGTCAGTAACCTGGGTGTAACCAGGTCCTATTAGAAGACGTTACAAAGTCCAACCCATTTGTTTAAGGTGGAATCACCTAAGAACATATTGTCAATCAGAACTGCAACTTCTCCTTTAAGGTAAATAAGTTCAAAAAACTGCTTCATTTCTTTTGCATTCTCTTTTATTTCATCATTATCTCTTTTATTTCATCATTATCTCTTTTATTTCATCATTATCTCTTTTATTTCATCATTATCTCTTTTATTTCATCATTATCTCTTTTATTTCATCATTATCTCCACTAAGGAGGTTATGTTTTTGTCGGCGTTCATTTGTTGGTTTGTTTATGTACAAGATAACTCAAAAACTTATGGACGGAGTTTGATGAAATGTTCAGGGTTGGTAATGGGGAGATCTGGAAATGATTAGATTTTGGTGGTGAACCGGGGGTGGGTGGGTGGGGGGTCTCTTCTAGTTTTCCTTCGAACTGCACTTTTTATATTTTTCCATTTCTAACTGCACTTTTTATATTTTTCCATTTCTAACTGCACTTTTTATATTTTTCCATTTCTAACTGCACTTTTCGTGTTTTTGATGGTTTGGAGGGCTAAACTAAATCTCTTGTTGCTATAGCGATGTTGAAAAACGGCGTCTGATTGGTTGAATTAGTGTCACGCAAACATTTTTAATAAACTTTAAGATAAATATAAAATCTGAATTTATGAAATTTGACCCAAGTGACTAGTTTTGTGCTGGAGGGGCACATATTGTAGTACTTGATATCTGAAGGTGTGACATACTTTTTTTTCCCAAATCTCAAGATTTTATTGGAAGTCAAGAACACAACTAGAAGGATGTGGAACGATAGGGAGGATGTTCTAATCTGATTTTTCCTGCCATCACTGTGGTTTACAACAACATATATTTCAAATGAACTATAATGATAACCATATTAGGTTTGTTTAGACAAGTCACACAACAGTAATTAGTCTTAGTTTAGTGTCAGTGTGAATTCTTTCATTAGGTGGTGTGTGAAAATACCTCCTCCATGATACCAGGTACTGTCCTGTCGGCACAGTGGTGTTACCGTTGGTAAGTGGTGGACAGCGCAGACAGAAACACTCACTGGCGCTCTCACCTGTCTGCAGAACAGCTGAATACACACACACACACACACACACACACACACACACACACACACACACACACACACACACACACACACACACACACACTTACATTTATCTTCATTATTTCATTTAGTAAATAAGTGTACAGATCATGCTACTGCTTTGTTACTTTGCTCTAACTGTGACAGAGGCTGCTTTGTGTTGCTGGTCATCGTGAGCAGCTGTAGAGAGGAAGTGGACAGTAGGAGGGGCCACGGTGATGACGACAGGATATCAGTCATCAGTAGGAAAGGAATGTCCACGGACACTCTGTCCAGTGGCTCGAACTGGAAGAAAAAGAAAAGAAAAAACAGGCATATGTAAGGTGCCATCTGTTGGAGGGGGGGGTATCAGTGCCCCTCTCTGGTTTTTACATCCCTACTTCTGCTGAATTCATTTAATCTTGCTGTGTGTGTGTGTGTGTGTGTGTGTGTGTTGGTTGGGGGGGGGGGGGGTTACATGAAAGATATACGGTAGTGGTGGTCAGAACAAAAACATAAGAAACTCCATTTGGGGAAATAAATCTTTTCATGAAACAAACACACACACATATATATATACAGTGGTACCTCTACTTACAAAAGACCCAGCTAATGAATAATCCAAATAATGAAAAACCTTTACTTAAATTTTTCGTCTCTGAATATGAAAAAAAAAATTACATTTATGGAACAAAACCCCCAAGACATAAATGTGGACGTTACTGTACGTAACTACATAATGTACGGAAATTTGTCACATATGTACTGTACGTATCATCCCTTTGGCTATGAGCGAGCTACCATGATGCTTTTGGTGACCTTTGACCCTCATTCATCACAGTTTTTGCCAGTGTGTTCATTTAAACTTTATTACAGAACGTATTCATTATTGATCATGAATCAAAGAAAGTGATTCTGATGCCAATGAAAAGAAGAAGCGACTGCGTTATCAATAGAAGTGAAACAGGACATGATAAAAAATAAGATATGTGTGACATGGAAAAATAGGTCAGAGGTCATCACTGAACAAACAGACAACCTGTTACTGCTTTGAATAAGTTAGAAAGAAAGTGCAGGAGGTACAGTGACTGAGGAGATAGTTTCAGAAAAAAAACATCCACCACATTCACTGATCTGATGATGGAGGGTTTATTTGACTTTTAACACATATTTCATACAAAATTGGTAAATGTTTATAATTTGTAAAGGCTTTAGGGGGTAGTATTTGGGACCTTGGAATGAATCAGGCCTTTTACATTCAAAAATTCACGGTATGAAACCACTTCTAGAACTAATTCATTTTGTAAGTAGAACTACCACTGTGTGTGTGTGTGTGTGTGTGTGTGTGTGTGTGTGTGTGTGTGTGTGTGTGTGTGTGTGTGTGTGTGTGTGCATATATATATATATATATATATATATATATATATATATACATACCCATATACCCTCTGTTTTTGTTTTTGACAAATTAAACCCTGGGTCAATAAACACTTTGTACAAAATAATACTAAGTATGATTTACCCCTCAATCAATAATGGAGCAGCAGCCACGCACCTTAGTGGACACAAACTTGACAGATACTTCAAATGGGACCACAGTTTCTACAGTAATGGTTTCATCCTGGTTAAATGAAAGAGAAAGAAATTGAACAAGATAAGAAAGAAACCATGTAAATATGTGTTAGCTGCCGTTAGCTGAGGAACATGACATTGTTTACCTTATGACATTTGCAGATGATGTGCTGTCCTTCCACAGTGGTACCGATGTTATAAGCCACATGGAACAGCAGGACCCTCTGCCCCGTTGACACACACTTCACATAGACACATTTCTCCAGCTACACACAAACACACACACCATGTATGGACGAGGAGTATCGAACAAAGGACGTGTTTCATATACTGCATTAGGTTAATGTTACTGTCTGCATGTTTACCTTTTCACCTGGCTGTAGGTCTCCTAAAGGTATGTCCGGCAGCAGCGCAGCAGCGTCATCACAAACCACCGAGTCTTCAAGAGTCACATGTGTGGTCTGGCTAAGATTAGCATCCTGGCCTGGGTTAAACAAGCAGACGAAGAAAAACTTGAGGTTTCACTGAAGGAATGTTTATCCAGGGTCAGAACAACCGCAACGACATTTGATCAAACTCACAAGAAGTTGATGTGACCCTTTGAGTTGACTGTGCACTGACCTGACTATTTACAAGAAAATAATGTACAGAATTAGAAGTGTGTAGCTTTAGCTTTAGCATATGTACAATATGCCTCCACACATTCACACATAAGGATGTTATTCATGCACTGTTCATTTAGAAAATATTAAATATGACATATGAGCTTTTACTTCTGTAAATACCAACACCCTGCCACACCACCTCTATGACCCCAGATTCACCCCCACACTGACTCTATGGATAAAGGACTTTTTCAGAGACACACCACAGCTCTTACTGCTTTTCAATGTGTTTAGATCTAATTCAATTGATTTAAAAACAGGGATTCCCCAGGCCTGTGTTTGAATCTGTAGTCCGTCTACACTGACAGTATGAGTATGTGGACCACACGGCCCTGGTAGCACAGACCCAGGCCCTGACACCATACCAGCAGGACGTCCAGACCCTGGTTCAGACATTTTCTGACAGCTCTGCTGTGGATCTGCATGGAAAAGCCCAGAGCAGGTTCAGAGTTTTAAATGTCCTTAAGCCTACACACACCTGGTGTAAAAGAAGGTACAGGAGCGTCTTCACCTGCTTAGGAAGCTCAGATCCTTTCACATAAAAAAAGAGGCTTTAACCCTTCTGTAAAGATTACTCATCAAAACTATACCCACATTTCAACCTAGTTCAACTTTCTCACCAAACACAAAACCAAACTATACTGAATAATAAACCAAACAGTCCAACTGCCTCTGTGTGACCTTGACAGACACTCAGTGATGAGGAAAGACCCCTGCCATCCCTTCCACCACAGCTTCATGCTGCTGCTATCAGGCAGACGCTGCTGGACTCCACTGGCCACGAACCTTTCATCCCCTCTGAAATAACTGCACTGTGGTGTTATCCTTTTACTTGTATTGTGCATTTGAGTGTGTTGGGGTGTTTTTAATGTCCAAGTGTGATTTTAAATGTCTTAAAGCTGTGACAAGGTACCCTAGCAGTGCTATCTCTATTCATTCCATGTATGGGTCTAGTGGTTCTTCATAGTCAGAGGAGGCGGGGCTAAAATCCTCTGTATGCAATAGGACGGTACTACAACCAATCAGTGTAATCTTTAGGATGACGTAGTTAGAGCGACTGAAAGTTGACGGAGGAGTCTGGAGAAAGTTAGGAATGACTAAACAAAATGGTGGATTATGGAGCTGAACGACTGTTGTCACTTCTGTAAAAAGAATTTAAAGATTGTTGACGTTTTCTCACATTCTTCACT